>VZRN01005011.1:0-156143 GCA_013397935.1 Dasyornis broadbenti
ACACTCATTAGCTGATGTAATTTTTATAGGTAGTTTTCTTTGTGTGGTTATGCAACAATCCCTCACTTTCCAGATTTTTGGGCTGTGCTAATGACTTCACACCCTCTTTTTCTCAGGAGGCAGAAGATCCTTCTGCAATGAGCAGTTGACATATGGTTAGTGTCTAGCCCTTTGCTATCATTCAGGTGATGGAGAGCTTTGAAAAACTCTTGACTTCATATCAATCTCAATGTGCTCCATCAGGAATTCTGCAGATGACAGTGATTCAGCTTTTTAAACATTTCCAAGTAGTTCATCACTCACTGCCACTTTTCTCCTTACCTTTCAGTGTTAACAAGTTTCCATATGCTGTTTCCATATGCCATGTGGCTTTTACAAAATCTCAGGCAGTAACTCCTCCAAAAGCTCAGATACCTTTGTGGTAGTTTTGTTTAGCAAAATATTCATGCAACCATGATGACAAAGTAAAAGGCATCCATTCCATGGGCTTTGATGCATTTTGCAACGGCCTCTAATGAAGTTCAGTTTCAATAATGTTAAGAGCAATTTTAAGATGGGAATAGAAAAGAGTAATCTTTTGGAATAATTTCTCCTTGAGTCACTCACTTGTCCTTCATCCAGTCTCCCTCCATACTAAAACTATAAAAAAACTATTTTAAATAGAATGAAAAGCTTGAACTGATGTTAGCACAAATATCAAGTTCTTCCACCTTTCAGATCTCAGCTGCTGACAGTAACTTGCTGTCTACTGAAACTCCTTTAGACTTGTCAGTCTAATCAATGCATGTCTTACAGCCCCAGAACAAAACCCAGATGGTGGCTCCACAGTGCAGATGCACAAGAAGAGGTGTTTAAATGTGTTCAGAGGGGGATAAAAGTCATATCCAACTAGTTTCTTGAAACCAGTACCTCAATCCCTTCTCCTGCAGCTTGGTTTTCCATTGCCACATCTGAATATATCAAAAGTTCCCTTTCTACATAAAAAAACCCTTTCTTTTCTCTGTTCTCTTGAAATCTTCCTTTCATTTCCTGCCGTGTGCCTTTTCAAAGGAGACTGAGATGCTTTTTGTAACTGGTGATTACAGACTGAAGTACTGAAACTTTTATGTTTCTCTTCACCTTTGGCTGAGAGAAAACATTTTCATTTCTCCTAAGCACTTTTACTTCAACTCGCAATGCTCCTGCTCCTCCAGCGTCTCCCAGTGCTGCTCAGTGGTGAGGTGAGGGCTGTAGAAAGTGTTGTTCAGGAATCCTACAGAAATAATATTTATTACTGCTCACCTTGGGTGTCACGGAAACACAAATCTTACAGCACTGCACTAAAGTGAGCAATGTGAGCCAAGTCACACCAGCAGAAGTACCTCATTTATTAGTTATTTAGATAATTATCACCACAGTGCAGTAGAAATGAAAACTCCATGGCATGAGTGATTTAACTACAGTGCAAGCCCATTAGTCACGAAGGAACACGCTGCTCACATTATACCCCACAGACATCACCAGGACTAATCCTCTATAGCTTGTGAGAAGACAGAACATGAACAAACAAGGGGTTTTCTTCATCATTCACCATACTTGATTCTGCTAAGAGTGCCTTCCTGACAGCTCCACCTGGTACCAGCATCTTGCTGGTCTGTTTGCTTCCATCCAGTGCAAAATGTAACCTGGACTGTGCAGGCTTTTCCAGAGAGAGGGGTGGGAGCTAATGTTGCAACTGCAGTTCTTGAAGAAGCCATGGTTTGATATACCAAATTCTATTACTTGGTCTCAAAAGGTGTAAATTTAGACACACTCATGTTGGGTTCTTTTCATTTGCGTACTAAGAAATAAAGAATTCATAGGGCAGAGATGGATGAGTCCTCTCCATAAACAGGTATAGCTACAGCTTTTCAAAGATATCAGGCACTTTATGCTCATACCACAGGATAGGCATACTGACCTGGATGGAGATGTTTGTGATGCAGCCCTGCTGTCCACACTACACTTGTTCTGGTGATTTTATTTCACAGGAACTCTAGCCTTGTTGTAACTCCTGACTGCTCAGTAGCAGAAGAACCACATTAGGTGCTTTTCTGAGATTCATGTCCCAACGTAAGGTGGTGTTTTGTTATAGCTGAAGCATGAAATAATTTCAGCTTTCAGGTTCTTGAAAGGTTGATGAGAGGAGTGAGAAGCGTATGGCAATTCTTTTTAGGGAGGAAATGGTTTCATGAAAAATCAGGAAAACCATTATCTCTAAGATCAGGAAAAATGGAATCTGAAATCCAAAAGAAAAAGAATGCCTAAAGCTAGAGCTCCAACTGGTCAACGGTGTACAGAGCACTTCCCACAATCAACAATTTAAATTGTGTATAAATTAAAACTGTTTATAAAGTGCTTGCTGCACTTTTAATTTTAAGAGTATAACATTTAACAAGCTCTGTAAGATCACACATTCTATGTGTGTCTGTATCTGCTAAAGCCTTCACTAAATTTCCAAAAGCCATTAAAACAGGGATAGAAACACAAACACTTATAAGCTTTAAAACTTTGTTAGCACAAAATATATTGAAAGCCTTACCTGGGGAGGAAACTCCCTCATAAACCAGCCAATGCTTAAAACCTGCTTAATATAAAAATTAATAATAATAATACATTATTCCTTTTTGAAAATCATTACATTACCTATAACCCCTATGAAAAACATTTGAAACTATTTCCAGAAGGTGTTCAGGAGTCTCCAAATCAAAAGATTGGATAATTCCAGTTTCTTTTTAAAAAAACAATGTTTTCTTGACAAAGGTGAAACTTGGCGGTCTGGCTTAAAAGTAACAATGATCAATGACTGTGTATTATCACTGTAAAAAATAAATTAAAAGGAATTTTCATTTTAAAAATTTTTCACTTTTTTATCCTCCCTTCCTTCTGCTAGTGCGCGAAATTATTAAGGTAGTGTTAAAAAGTCTGTATAAAATGTGGACTGGGTAAGTATACTTTTTAAATTATGTGGTGATATTCAAAGGAGGACAGAGATTTCAGCAAGGTTTTAGTTAAGTTATTAGAGATGCACAGTCCAGCTCCACACTCCTGTCTAAGTGTGTATCTGTTGCTCACCTGTTTGGAAAGACACATGTTAAATTCCCTGTGAAATGAACACAGTGATTTTTATCCTCATCATTTCTATGTCAGTAGAACAAGAGCAAGTCCTCATCTAAATTAGTCCTTAATCCCTCCAGGGATATCCTATGCCAAGGTCATTAGGGTTTATTACCTGAACAGAACAATGCAAAACAAAGCAAAGCTGGAAGTGTAAGAGGTTTCCTTTCATGTTCCTATTCAAAACTGTTTCAGGATTGTGTGGGGTGTGAATTTATTAATGTCTTGGTTTGGAAGACAGGTGTCTGCTAAGGAAGGTGGAAACCTGCTTTAGAGGATATGACTCCTCCCTCCAAATTGTTGTAAGGTCGAAATCAAAGGCTCTCAGGCAGAGATATGGGAAAAGGAATAACAGTTCTTTACTCGTATCTATAACGAGGAAAACAAGCAACAATAACAGTAGCAATAACAAATAAACAAAACAGAAACCCGGTGGCAGCTTTCTCTAAGCAGCCAGACACCGCCCCTCCCCTTTGGTACAGTTACGGTCATGGCTGGCAGGGGTGCTGTGACGCGAGCACTGCTCCTCGGTGATGGCGGACGGAGCAGAGGGCGAGGCGGCTGCACGGCGAGCGGAGCTGTAGCAGGGAATCTCAGGGCAGCAAACTGGGCGGCAGAGCTTGTCCACTGGAGCCGGCGAGCAAAAGGGTAGCAGAGACTCCAGCAAGGACGAAAAACAAGGCAGTGCTGAGCTCCCGCGGCAGCAGTGAAAGGAAAGAAGAAACAGCAGCTGTCTCCTCCAACAAGTCCTGGGAGCAAGTGTGCCTCTGCCCACGGCCAGCCACCTTTTTCTTCTCTTGCCACACCTGGCTATGTTTTTAGTCTCTTAAGTGCGTCTTTGTCCCTTAGGTACTCAGTCATTATCTCTTAAGTACCCAATCGTTAAGGCTCGTTAAGGTATCTCTAGCCACAGGATGGAAAAATTCCCAACCTCCAACAATTAAGAACTGTAAAGAAAGATGGGGCCTATCCCCTTATTTTGCCTGATATTTGTACCATGGTTATTTTTGATGACTGTTTCCCACACCATCCAGGCTTGTGATACTTGGTTAACTCCCACCTTTCCCTGGTGTGGCTGAACCACACCTAATGAATGGACAGGTGCACCCTTTGGGAAAGCTACACCCTTCATTGGGTTAAAAGCTGGCTGTATGGCCAGGCCCTAAGGGTGGTGGAGAATGGTGTTGCATCCAGCTGGCAGCTTTTTGAGAGCTGACACCACTGATCACACAGGGGAATGACTCTTTCTCCAGGCTCAGCAGAGACCCCAATACAGGGAGCTGTCCCACACACACTGCCCAAGTGCTCCAGTTTCTTTGACATTCATTCTCTAAATTGAAAACCTGTCTCTGTTCCTTGTGTTATTTTTGGAAAATGGGGTGGGCTATCTAGATTGGTTTACTTTTTCCTTAAAACAACTCCTCCACTAAAACGTTTAAGTAAGATGATTGTTAAAAGTGAAAACCTGTAGGGCTCCATCACAAGCCTATTCAAATAAAAAAGGGCACCTCTGTTGCCATCCCCAATGCTGTTAGTAGCAAAGAAACTTAATCCTGATATCCCTGGTTATATTTGCCTGACTTACCCACAGGATGCATTAGAGGCCATCTGAGATACCAAGTTCTTCATGGTCTGTTTGATTCTCCAAACACTTACGTCTCAAACCCAGGGTGAGATTCAAACCCAAATAAAATCATGGCAATATTTTTCATTATTATAATGGCGTTTGAGTCAGGAGACAGAGAGTGCATAGCAAATCGTTGTCTGTGTTCTCCAATACAGTGATTTACATTAAAATGTCAATATTTAGCACCAGTTGCTATGAAACTCCACATTGCCCCTAGAACCTTAGAACAGAAATATATCTGAATCAAAGGTTTCAGAACTACTACTTGGTTTAATTCTACTGCCATTGAAACTATTGGTAGGATCTTCATTAATTTCAAAGGAACAACATTAAACTCAGTGTAAAAACTACATCATCTCTTGTATCAATGTGTCATTTTACATCATGTTGATGATAATGGCATAAAAAATAGCAGTTCAGCTTGCACCATTATGGAACTAAATGAAGAAAGTACTGTGAGCTGCAGAGATATATGGCTTTTAACCAGGGTTCAGCTAGCCTTTGATCACTTTTAAAAATTAAAGTGATTTTAGGGCTGAAAAATGCTCATAATAAAAGACTTAAAGGGCTCAATCTGTTCATCAAAAAAGATCAATAGTTACTTAATTGCAATATAGAAGTGCCTTCATGGAGAGAAAATGCCATGTAGTAAAGGACTCAATCTATCACAGAAAAGCACAAGAACCACTGGCTTCACATTACACCAGGTAAAATCTTCACAGAAATAAAACTTCTAGTTTATCAGGTTTTGAGGTTTTCTGTTGGGTTTTTTGTGTGTGTGTGTGTGTGTCTGTGTATTCTGTTTAGTTTTGTTTTGTTTTAATGAAATGTTCTGATTAGGTATTAACAGCTTCACATAAGAACTGAAGCTGTAGTCCTAAAAGTAGTATGATGATCAAACACAAGGTATCAGTCTCATTAACAGGCTAAATAGGAAAAGAAAGGAAATATGAAGAGAGAAATGGTGTTACTATGCAAAACACTAGAAGACTTAAAACTTCTGATTTCTGGAATTTCTTCCCAATTATCCCACATTTTCAACAAAGAAAACAGAGGAAGATAGAGAGTGGAGTCCAAAAAAGAAAAGAGAGGAATAAATTCCCAATTTGAATCAGTTCAGTAGCTGAGGATCAAGGCAACAATCTGCAGGAACTGAGCAAATGTTGGGAGTTTGTTGCTTTGTTTCTTTATTTTAAAAATATGTATTTCATGGCACAGATTACATACTCAGAACAAGCGGCACTTTAAAATACAGATGATTGTTTACTTTGCAAAGAAAATGTTTGTTTCTTTGTTTTTTGTTTGGTATTACTCTTTATTTTGTCCCATTCCAGTGTGCGTCACCATATTGTGACTTTACATTACTACTAGAATTAAAAGTAACTTAACATAAAATGTTCATTTGGATATTCACTCTGTTACCTCAGTAGCTGTTACGTGATTTTTAATATGATTTTTAAAAAATACATGCTTTTGTTTGTTATTCTCCTGCTTTAGTTATACTGCCAGCTGTACTTTCCACTTCACACGAATCAAGTCTATTCCAATTTTCCACTTCCCTGCCTTTAATCCCAGCATTACAAACGGAATCCCATGCTACACTAATATCTCTTACTCGCTGGCACAGAAGAGATCAATATTTCAAAATGCTGTACGTTTTATAGATCAGCTGCCTTGTGCATAGGAATCCAATGGTATCTGAACCATTACACAATATTGGTAAGTTACAAAAGTCAAGGACTGTCTTTGCACACACTATCAGTTCCTAAAATGCTTTTAGTCATGTGTGAAAGCTTTTAGTATTTCTATGAAACTTAGCTAAGTTACCCACATTCTTGATCTCCTCTCACCATGAACCATCCTCTGTGGCCTATAAGCATGGTAGAAAGCTCAATGTGAATATTTTGTCCTTCACACACACACTGAAATGCCTCAGAAACTTTTCATAAGGTTTCACAGCTGTCCATCACAGGGCATTTTGTATTTTAAGTATGCTGACTATTCCTGCATTGGTTCTAACTATGTTCTCCGAGCCAAGCAACAGTTCTAAAGATGTCACCGTGTTTTTGTGGAACTATTTTGATTTTGACAAGTTTGGGCTATAACATGGATTCATCTCAATTTCAAAACTGTACTTCCAGACCCGACCCCTTGGGAGTGATATTCTGTTTCTGATATTTCCTACTTTGCTACTAAATCACCTCTCAGGCCCCAGCAGTGTGGCTGCTAAATTGCTTCAGGGTTGGCAATCCCATGAGTTCCAGAGACCAAAGCCCACCATGCAGACTGTCCCAAACCACCATCTCTGTTCCCTTTCCTAGAAAATCATGGTGTTAGGTCTATACTCCAAGAAGCAGAAAAACAAACCTTTAAATTAACCCTCATTTCCTCCAAGTGCAATGACCTTTGTCTGTTTATGTCCAATCCAAGCATGCTGCACTGATGAAGATGACAAGTCGAACATGAAGGGGAAAAACGTCCTTGCTTAAGAGAATTTCTTGGCTTTGCCCTTCACTATCATACAACTACATCTGTATGTGTGAATTGCCTTTGAGAAAGCAGAGAACAAAACATTATTCATTACTTTTCCCAGTGGAGAGAGGATTAGAGAACAAGCATATGATATGTTAGACGTGCTGCTTAACACATTAGTGATATTTGGAGAAGGGAAGGGAAGGGAAGGGAAGGGAAGGGAAGGGAAGGGAAGGGAAGGGAAGGGAAGGGAAGGGAAGGGAAGGGAAGGGAACCTTGACCCCTTCCAAGTAATTTTAAGCAAAAGAAATTTGCGAGTGGTAAAAGATAAACTTGGGTAGTAGCTTCCACTCTGAAGAAACATTTTTTCCCCCTGCATGTAGCATTGTATCTTCACGGTGTAGTTTACATGAAATTTAGTTTAAATAGCAGCCTGAGGCCCTGGAGAAGTCTCTGAGCTAGTAATCTGGATTTTAATAATGCCATTGTATTTCTTCCCCATATTATTGCAAATTTGTATAATGAGTACTTTTCCTCCAAGGAAATGGCCAAGATAGTATACTTGAGGGAAGCTCTTTAACGGCTATTAAAATGTGGTTATTATAAGTTTTTAATAACAAGTTGGAAGAAGGCCTTACTAGTGAGGGTCAGCTGGGAATCATTCGTCAGACTTCAGACTTTACATCCACCTATAATGAGTACAGTCAGAGGACATCTGGTCACACAGATTTGAGAATTGTGTGTTGAGGTGAAGTTTGGATTCAGCCTCACATGTCTTTGTGAAACCCTTTTCTTCTGCTGAATGCAGGAATATGTAAAAAGAGGATTTTGACCTGGCAATAAGAATCCTTCTGTCCAGAAAGGATTTCTGCCTATAGGAACAGAGAATGAAAGAGTCAAAAGCATAGAAAATGTTTTACTTAAGTATATAAATTTTCTACAGATTTTCTCCACACACAAGCAGAGTACTTTAAAATATCGCCATTCTTTTTTATTTTCAGTGGGTGGTTTTTTTCTGCTGGGTATTTTTATTTATTTATCTTAATGGCTGACTTATCTAAGTATTACTGCAAATAGTAGACCATAATAGTAATTCCAAAGCTCTCCCACTGTATGTTGTTTGTGTAGGGAAGTACATTTCATTTCACACAACATTTACAACTGCATGCTATAATTCCAGGAAGTCAAAGAGCTTTAAAAATTTAATGAACAAAAATTTTATGCTTTTACGACATCCAAAATTGGGCTATACCAAGTAGTTGTATGCAGGAGATTTTCTCTTGACACTGGTTTCATTTTCTTTCCACTACACCAATAAGAATTCATCTACTCTGAAGTTAATTAAGCAGAAGAGGAAAAAAGACATTTATGTGAATCATTTCCAATGTCTTAATCCATTTGTGTAGATATTTTTTCTCTAAGATGCTCCCAGCCACTATATTTCATAAACAAATTGCATGTAGAAGTTGCAATTTTCTTACCTCTTTACAGAATGATCCTTTAAAGGAGCTCTGAAATATCTCTGTATCATAGAGGATAAATTTTCAGTCCCACTGAGGAACCCTTTTCCATGTGCTGCCTTGCCTGGCAGCATTGCACTCTGAGCAAATTTGTGCTGGGTTATTACACAGTTGTAAACTAGTTAATTTATCCTATTGTGCCTTGTGAACATATGAAACGTATTTTTTAATAATTTACCATGTTTGGGCGCAGTAATTAGTCTTATTTGGAACCCACTCCCTGCAGTTTGCTGCCCTAAGCAGAAATGAGAAATGGATGGAGAGTGTTATGTATGGGTGAAATGCCACTTCCTTAAGCCTGACATTTTCCTTTCAGAACATCACAGATTGGGCAAACATTTGTGGAGTCGATCTTGAAACTTCAGGAGTCAGAAACAGCGATCCAGAAATTGCATAGGTGCTCTTATCCATGTGGCATGGTGCCAGCCAACAAATCTGGAGTCATGTACATGCACCAGGAGATGGGAGATGATGCCCAGAAATGTGTAGCCTCAATCTGTAAGCAGTAATTTTTAGGAAACAGAAGTAGCAAGGCTGGGTGACTACTGGTGGTGACATAGCCTGGCAGGGATCTCAGGTCCTTGCCTTACCACTGACCTCTGGGAAATCCATCCCTCCTTCTCCAGCTGCCGAACACAGCTAAGGCTGACCTCCATTCCAAAGCACTTGGAGATCAATGTATGAGTAATTCTAATAGATGAAGAGGCTCATCTTCTTATTCATAAGTGAGAACAGATCACTTGGTTTTCAGAGTTTTAAAAGATCCCCTGAGAGAGCAACCAATCATCATGGATTTGAAAGCTAGAATCCTGGAGCTTGTCTTGCAGCAATAGGCAGGGGTTGAAGCCTTTCAGTGTGGTAGAATGAATTGTGATGGATGCACTCACTCCATTACGCAAATCTCACTTTTTGAGTTTGCAACAGCAGAGAGAGGAGAAGGGCAGCATCCAAGGGCACACTGCTTTTTTGCTGTTTTTCTGTTAATGACAGACACAACCTCTGCCATGATACCCCTGTGCAGTACCAGAGATTCTTTACCTTTAAAGGGAAGTCCAAATGCCCTGCCTGACAAAGGCAGCAAACGATCCGGTGAGTTCAGCTGTTGTCACTGCCTGACTGTGGGATTTTTTTCTGACTGAGCCCTTGACTACCAGCCTTTCTTTGCTGAAGAAATGTTGCAAAGGTGGCACATACTCCCAAAAGTTTCTTGCAGTCATTATTTCTATGCCTACTGCAAAGCACCAGGACACCTCCATGCCCATCCCATCTGCGCCCTTGAGAATGCAGTCAGCTTTTCACCTCTGATGTGGAAAAAACTATTTTCTCTTCTTTATTTTCCACCGAGATTGTTTGAAACATGATCAGGGTTTCAAAAGGCTACAGCAGTCACTGAGGTAACTAATTAGCATTCTCCTCTCTGTGGAAATTACCTGTGTGTATTTTACACTTCTTGCAGCAGTGGTGCTGTATTTGAAATCAAATACATTGTTCAGAATAAGATATAGGAAAAGAACTTCAGGACCACCTGATTTTGAAATGCAAAACCACAAGATTACTGGAAATGCATTTTAAACATGATTTCTTCTTAATCAAATCCTGCTGTTAAATAAAACTAAAAACTTGTTCTGCATCACTTCAAATATTTCAAATGTGATGTAAGAGTATCACTTTGAATTATGTATATTTTATAAATATAGATGATCATTGATTACAACTTTATTTTAGAATATCGGCATTTAAAAACTTTTCAATGGTTAAAGAAAACATACAGGAGAATCCTCTGTTAAATTATAACTATTTAGAATTAACAAAATTGAAATGAAATAAATAAAATAATCTTTTCCAAATAGTGTAAAATGAAATATTTTTGCCTGATTCAAATATTGAAGAGAAAAAATGCTATTATTTTGTCAAGTTGACATGCTTCAACGAGCAAAGAAACTTTTTCCTCAGCAAGTTACAGCTTCCCATTTATACATTGCACTCTTTTGGATTATATCTCCTTTTTTGTTTCATTTTACTAAACTAATTTAAAAAAAAACAAACAACCAAACAAACAACATTGGAACCATACTGGAGATATTTTTATTGCTTTCTACAGGAGCAGAGCCCTGTACATATTAGTCAGCTGTAAATTAGTTCTCATTCAGTTAAACCTCACCCTGATGCATTGTTCTATAGCAGTAGCTTCACTGCCTCCACAAAGGAGGTTTACAGCCTGCTCCTGGGACAGAGAAGGAGGCCCACATCACTTGGTATAGTTGACTTTTGCCAGCTCTTGTCTCACATTTGTCTGAAGCAGAGTCAGAGCATTGAAAGGATTGAGGAATCCCCAGCTGAAGTAACAGTCCTTTAGAAATCCTGTCAGATGCCCATGAGTGGCAACAGTCCTGCAGTGCCTGATGTATTTTACTCTCAAAATAATTGCTACCATCGCTGCCCTATCTAAGCAGAAAGAGAGGTGACCAAAAGGAAGAGATTTCCTCTTTTCTGTTTGTTTGATTTCCTCAGCAAATAGCAAATTCACTGAGCAGATTTACATTGAATAAAAACCTGTGACCACTTGAGTCCATTTCACTGGACGTAGGTAAACAAGAGTGGCTATGGGGAAGATGCAGGAGATTAATGGTGACATTTTCAAAATTAAATACATCAGCTTTTTGTTCTAAACTATACAGCTTTGTTTTGATACCTAATTTTGCTTTTAAAAGGTTAACTCTTCTTGAATGGATGTTTAACATTCTCTGTTGCTTCTCTTTGTTTACTTAGCAGCTGTTCTAAAATTACAAAAAAAAAAGAAAAAGAAAGAAAAAGTAAAAGCAGAACTAATTGCTTTGCTTTTTCCAAATTAAATACACAATTTTGTTACAAATTTAAATGGCATTTTTTGGTTCACTTTCCATAAACAATGCAGAAAGTTCTGCTGTTTTCACATCTCTTTGGATATTGTTGTACTTTACCCCAGCCTCTTTGCAGTGGAGCTCAGTCCACTCCAAGGCCACAAGCTCTTTGATATTTCTGGTGGTTCTTTGGGGCAAGAAAAGAGGATCTGATCCAGCATTAATTCCATGTTTCTGTTGAAGAACAGCACAGATACTTCAGAAACCATAGAATACATACACTCTTATTCATTTTTGAAGGATGTTTGTATCTTTTTCTTCTGCAAAGATAACACTTTAAATGCTCTGGTTCATTTATTCTAATGTCCTATAGGCAGTACCAGTTCCATACAGACAATTTAAAATTCTTTCACACTCCAGAAATACCATAGGCAGTAGCAAGTAAGATAAGTCATTCTTAGAGTTATTAGTTGATAATGATGATAGCTTCAGTTCATCTGAAAAATTATTGCTCATAAAATTACTGTATCATGAGCAAACTGCACCTTTACTGATTTGTTTATCCTTGCAACACTTTCAGTTTGGATGACACCCTTTTTTTATTAACATTGCTATTATTTATTTCCCCCCATCAGTTCCATAAGATAACTCATAAAACGTATCTTACACTTGGCAACATTAAGAGAATTACTAACTTCCAATACAGCTGAGGTTGGATCTCTCCAGGAGGAAAAGGAAGAAAAAAGAAACCCTGACAGTCCAATTTGGATGTGTATAGCCCAAGTGACGAACAAAGTTTTTAAAACCCAGTTGTCATCATGGAGCAGAGCTCTAAATTCCTAATCCTCCTCTGATCATTTTTCCCCATGGCAGAAGACAAGCTCTCCTTTCCTTCATCATTCAACTGTGCTGAGAAGGTGAAATCCTCAGCTCTTGCACATGCAGAACAGTTCTTGAGTCAGGTGAGCACCACCCCAAAGACTAGGTTTGGACACCTATGTCCAGTCTTGTCAGGGGAAAGAGCAAGAGCAGTGAAGAACCCCTGCATTTAGTAGCTGGAATAAAACACCAGAATTACATGATTTTTAAATGAGCAAGAACCAAATGAGCACATTTCAAATCCTCGGATTTTAATCTTGTCCACCAGCTGAGTGCAAAAAGATTTTTATATTCAGTTACAGGAGTACAGTAGACTTTTTTTTCTGGTAAAAAAAAATCTTGGGTAAATTCCCAGAGAATACATTCTTGGTCTGTTCAAGAACCAGGTCTCTTCTTCCCAGTACTCTCCAGGACTTGCTTGTGTAACAACTATACAACTGTAATAACTTGTTGTCATGGTTTGACCCTGGCCAAATGCCAGGCACCCACAATATCCACTCACTCGCTCTCCCCTGCCACAGTTGAGCAGACAAGAGAAAAATAATTGACACACACAGGGCTCATGAGTTGAGATAAGGAGCTGGAAGAAGACACACTCAGGACAAAACTCAGGGCTAAACTTGAAGTTACAAAGTGATTTATTGCTAACAGAGTCAGAGGAGTAAATGAGAAGTAAAATAAAACCTTCAAAGACACCGCTTCTCCGCTCACCCCCCTCCCTCCTTCCCAGCAGCTGCACAGGGGGAAAAGGCATGGGGTGGGGTAGGTCAATTCATCACTGAGATCTCCTTCTGCTGCTCAGGGAGAGGTGTCTTTTCCTCTGCAGAGCCGTGGGTCCTGATCTCACATACAGTAGCCTGCCTGAACCAGCTGCAACGTAAGGTCCCCCCATGGGCAGACAGTCCTCCCAAAATTGCTGCAGTGTGGGGTCCCTCATCCATGGGCTACAGACCTCCAAGGCCAGGCCATTCCATCTCGGATGCAAGGCCTCTCTCTTCACCGGGTCTCCTGCTGGACCACAGTCTCCTCCAGGCATCCACCCGCTCTGTCGTGGGGCACCTCCCCACAGGCTGCGAGTGGAAATCAGCATCCCCCGTGGGCCCCATGGGCTGCAGGGGCACCACCTGCTCCACCATGGTTATCACCACGGCCTGCAGAGGATTCTCAGCTCCGGCGCCTGGAGCTCCCCCTCCCCCTCCTTCTCCACTGACCTTGCTGTCTCCATGTTGTTTTCCCTCACATACTCTCACCTACTCCTCCTCCTCCTCTGGCTAAAAAGAAGTGTGTGCACCCATTGTTTTGATTTCTTCTTAAATATGTTTTTCACAGAGGCGTAACCAACATCTCTACTTGGCCCAGCCTTGGCCAGCAGCATGTCCATCATCTTCAGAGCCATCTTTGTGTCCCCCCTCCCCCTTACTAGCAAAAACTGGGCCAAGCAAAACTAACACATTCGTAATAACTTGTGAAGCTGAGCCAAGATCCGATGCCTCCTTTGCACTGCCAGTTGCCTTTGCACCTCTCAGGACAGGGAAATGTCTCTTTGGAGTTCACTGCCCCAAGCATGAAAGGTTTAGGCATATTCACAAGATCTTTTCACTTAGCAACGTACCCCAGCTCAGCTGAGCTATCACAAACTATCAAGTGAGTACTCTTAAGATCTTCTATTGATTTTCAAGCTAACTCATTTTACCTTAGATTTGTGGCAGGCTTAAGCATGCTCACCCACTCAGTTATGACCAGTTAGTCCGTCTGAGCCATCATCCTAAGTGTGTCTACATACATTGAGCCTGAAAGGCTTGTTATCACTCATGCTGCATCTGCACATGGGAGACTGGACTGTAATGGTTTGCTTCCCCTTGATATAGTTCAGCCAAGAAATGTAAGACATAAACTACATTTAGGGACATGGATCAATATGCATTACTGTATGGCCCATCTCCGCACCGATGAGGTAAAAGGCTTGGCATGGTCAGGCAGCTGTAAATTCTCCAATGCTGCATCTGGCAATAACAAGAGCACCACAGTGAGAAGCTGAGGGCTGGATATCTGCTGGGATAATCTACCATTTTTTTCTAAGATATCACAGAAATTATCTTGTCCCAGCTTTTGGGACTGTGTTCCTAAGTGCCAATCTAAAAGATCACTTGCAACCTGCTCAAAAACTGCCATAAGAGCAGCACTGAAACAGGGAAATTCTTGCAAGCTGAGCGCTGCCAGTAAGCTGCAGGGACTTGGCTTGCTTTGCAGTTCATCTTTTCTATTGCTCTCCAGACTTTCTGTATCCTAGTTTTTTCAGGATTGAGCTTATTTTACTGGCCAGAAACTAGTACAGTCTTGCTGGGACTCTTTTGGTACAAGAGGTGTTCAAAAAAATACCATCACATAATAACAAATAGTTTCAATTAAGTGAAAGCAGGAGCTGTGTGGCTGTGCAGAAGTGCAGTTTCAGAAGCTTCCAAGGACAGAATGCTATTAAAATCCTTTTGTTACTGTTTCTAAAGCAGGTCTGCTTTACAAACAAACCAGGAACGCCTCAGGTTTTCCAATATGCAGAAATTAAAGTATCTGTAACACCTGTCATCTTTTATCTGTATCATTAAGTTGGTTGCGTAGAAATATCACTTTTCAGTGGTGATTAAACTATTTATTGGGGACTGCACTAACCCAGGGAGAAAGCCAGCTAGATTTTCCACAGACAGCAGTGGCTGGCAGAAGTGAGCATAAGTAGATAATGAAAAGAAACCTAAAATTGCCAAGCCCTAAGTGACTCCATTCAAATCTCAGGGTTTAAAGGAAAATTGCACTGTTTCAATGCCTGGCAATCAACAAGATTATATGGTAGGAGTCGTTCCACATAAAATGTGAAATATGTTTGAAAATAATCTCCTTGCCTTCCACCTGACGCCAGTACTGCATAGTCAACATACTTGACAGCTTTAGCTAATTTATTACCAAAGAGAAAGTCTGTTAAAGAGGAGGAAACTGAAGCAAATGGGGATGACCTCAGTTGCTGAAGGGCATGAAGGAAACCATTGCCTTCATCCCTTCCTAGACAAAGGCATAAAATGTACCCTCAGGAAGTTTGCTGATGTTTCGATACTGGGGGAAGTGGCTGATACACCTGAAGGCTGTGCTGCTATTCAGCCAGACCTTGATAGGCTGGAGAGTTGGGTAGAGAGAAACCTAACAAGGTTCAACAAGGGCAAGTACAGGGTCCTGCACCTGGGGTGAAATAACCCCAAGTGAGATTTGCTCTTTCTTCCTCCAAAGTGTAGTCGTAATTTCTTTCTCTCATTCTTTCGAGATTTGGTTGAATCCTCCTCATCATGATCCCTGCTTCCCACTCCCAGTCCTTGAAGAAAACTGCCTTTCTCAAGGCTACTTACTCTATTTAAAATTATGATAAAGTTTCAATACTAAAACTCAACCGAAGCTTCCTGTGCAGCCACTGCAGTGAAAGCCAGGACGGCAAATCTCATTCACCAAGCTGCTTGGAGAATTCAAAGGGTAAAAAATACTGCGTGCAAGCAACAGCCCAAACTAGAAATGTAGAGGAAAATCAATTTAAATGTAGACACAAAGAGACTGGATAACACAGAGCTTGTCAGCTCAGTGCCACTTATGCAACAGCTGCACTCTGGTCTCAAAAAGTCATTCTTCTGGAGCTTTAACACAAAAGATAACTCCATCAAATATCCCACCAAACACAGCAGGAACAGTCACCTTGTTCAAGCTCAGCCCTTCCACACTGTCAGATAAACCCTTTATGCTGAATTGCTGCAACTCAGTCCTGCACAAATAGAGTTCCTCTGTGCTCATGTCTGGCTTCTCAAAGTCCCCTCAAACCCTCAGCAACATTGAAGGTTTCATCGTGAAGGCTACTGGGCAAGTGAAAGGAAAGGTTTGATAATAAGATACTTGTGAGTGAGTTTGGTGACAACTTGAGGGGTTTTAATTCAAAGTCCTTGTGGTTTTATATGAAGAACTGTAAACCTTGATGCTGGGAATCATCAAAAGTAATAGAGGTCATTATGTCTTTTCTAGAGAATGCAAAATTATTGATGTCTGTAGTTTGAGTAACCAAATTTAGAACTTTGGCAGATACAAACAGGACAACTTGATGCCTTCCATCTGAAAAAAAAAACCCCTAATTATTTTCCCTATATTTTTTTCCTAAGTATGCCAGCATACACTTGATTTAGTGCTTTACATTTCATGTGATCACAGCCATATGCCACTCAATATCCCTGCATCTAAAACCTATGTCTGTTGTGTGTTTTGTCTCCTCTTTTATGGTTCTTCTACCTGTTCTGAAACTTCACAGACCCCTTCATGGTCACAATTCCCTCTGTCTCACCCTTGTGTTTGCAGCGAGTTCTATTCCCCAAAAGTTACATCATTGAGCCTAAAGCCCTCTGCCCAGGTTGAGCTGCTCTGCCTCTGAGGGGCTGGGGTGGAGGGACAAACCCTCAGGCAGGACACACAGCACCAAACCCACAGCCTGGGTGAACTGTGATAGAGAGGTTGGACCTGCACCCCACTGCTCACAACCCTTTCTGTCCCTTGTGAATTCACACACAAAATGACTACACAGAGACCTTGACTGGGAAAACATCAGGTGCTGTGTAATGGTCAGGATGTGGAGGTCAGGCACTGAAAGACCTCCAGGTACTGGGACTGAGGCAGGGGTAGATCTTTGCCACTGGGATGGACAGAGCAGCTGAATGGACTTACCTGTGACACCAGTGAGACTCGGCATGAAGTGCAGGAGTTTGGTTGCTGTGGCAGCTCCCTTTCTGTTTCCCAGGTAATTGGAGTCCTGTCTCCAAAACCACCCCAGTGTGCCAAGTGGAGATACTATTACAGGTTTATGTTCAGCATGGACAACATCTCAACACTGGTTATTAATAGATGCATGAAAACTCACACCTGAAATCAAACTAAATGGGGAAAAAAATCAGTCTTTGTAACTATAAAATTATACCTCGGTCCCCTATCTCTGGAATGTTTATTACCTTCCCATTGCTTCTCATGTCCTCCCCAACCCTGTTAAACCATGACTTTGCTCCTAATTCCTCTTCCTTCCTTACCATCATAAATTAGTCTCATCACTTCTCTTTGAGTCATTTTGGTTTCATGCTTTGCGTCTCCTGCTCAGAGAGCTGCATATCTTACCTACTGTTGCTCACATGATGGTGTTTGACAGCAGTGTTGACTGCTCTTCACTTCTCTTTCTCCTTCTCTCAGATCTGTTTGGAAAAATGTCTTTTCATATTCTTGCTAATAACTCTGCTTTCCTCCAGCAAGTATATTATTACAATTATATGTATTATTAATAATAAACCATATAAGTGTGTACAGCTCCCTAACATAGCTGAGAGGCATTGCAGGGTGAATAAGAAGCTGAGAAGACGCTTGAACAGAATAAAGAATCCACTGAAGTGGACAGAGCAAGATAAACAAAGAGATTTTATGCCCTTGCAAACAGCGGGCTCTAGCTTTACCAGTTTGTTACTATGATATAGATTAAAACAGTAAAATCTAAACTTAGGAAAACATTTGCTCAGTTTTCATGTTAATCAATAGTATAATTATTTTAATCATAGGTTTCCAGAGGTCCTATGATGTTTTTTGCCTTCAGGTGACTGACATTTTGCTAACTTATTATTTCCTTCACCAACTTCTTGTGTTGTAGTACATGACATTTAGAACAGCTTGGTGAGACATGTGAAGTTGGTTTTCAGCCACTTTGTTATGTTTGCACTCCCAGCCTTGTATTAATTTCACTCTTCATGATTAAGTAAATACCTTTTATGAGAGAAAAATTAACTAAAGCAAAGATATAATTGTTTTTCTTCATGTGGTTATTCAGCCAAAATACTCCATTTCTCCTCATTTAAACTTGAAAGGAAATACATTCCAGGCAGAATTCTGACTGACCTGAAAATATTATAAATTAGGCTGTTATAATGGGTCTAATTGTATAGTTTAATTATTAGATTATACAGGAGAATACAAAGTGGGCATTTTGTTAGATGAAGGCGGTGTCATCTGTCTGCCCAAGGTCTTTTTGGTAAAAACTGTAGGCTTTAGAAACGCTTTTGTTTTTCTGGTATATATAATTTTTCAAGGCAGGACAACTACTAGACCTACTAATTACATGCAATAATAATCACAACTACAAAGACATTATTTGGATATATGAATAGTAATACTCCTAAACGTGCCATCAGGTCACTAATATGGACAGCAGACACCCTACTTACAAGGCAGAAGATCCAAATATCCAGCACATACTTTTGCCCTTTGCTGAACCGCTCGTGCTTTCCCAAGTTACCAGAGGAGCTGCTGGAGGACTCTGCATGGTCAAATGGTACTAACACACATTCCTGAATAAAAGCTGCCTCTGGATTAGACACACTGGCTGTGCTGGTACTTCTCTTCCTACAGGCACCCATCTGATCAAGCCAATTTGCCAGTGTATTCAGAAGCTAATGGAGGGTCAGAAATATCCCATAAACATGTGAGATGATAACTCAGAGGGTATTTTAGAGTGATGCATATTGATGTTCCTTTTATCTCACAAGTGGGTTTGTTTCCTTTTTATTTTTGTGTAACTCAGTTGCTCAGTGAATAAACAACTCTTCCTTTGAGGTTCATTTTTTACCTCAGCATTCTGCTGCCTAGAGATTTTTAGCCATTCAGTTTTGCTGTCCTAGAGAATGCATTTTTATTCTCATGTTTCTTTCGGTTTTAGTCCCTTAAAACTTATAAGGATTTTGGGGTAGCCTAAATGTAGTCATTTTAAATCCTGTTACCTCTCTCCAATTTTTACCATTTTGAGCTCCAGCTTTTCAGACTTTTTTTCCCATCTTTTATAGGATTGCTATATTCTCATATATCACCGATATTGTGAGATGCTGAGGAGCTCCAGAAAAGCTGAAAACATTGCTTTTAATAATACCCTTCCTTCTAATGAATAAAATTCTAAACTGGCTTGATATATGTGACACTAATGAAATATGAATGTATGTATATATTAATTTTATGGTTTTTTCTTGAAAAGAGACCAGTCTTCTGCTGACTCTGAGTGGATTTTCATTCAAGCAGCACAAATAAGGTCAAAGACAATCTCTTCTTAATTAAAGTGAGCACATAATATTGATTTAATAAAAATTTAACATTACCTAATGACAGCTAGATATTATGTTCAGAGCAGAAAGACTGACATTTTATTGTAATCAATATGTATTTTATTAAAATCAATGTGCTACACGAACTATTCTACAGAGCCTTAATAATATCTAGTCTGCCACTGCAGAAAAGGAGAGTTTGTCATCTGGAGGTAAGATTGCTTGACAGAAGAATTGCTACGTGTACAATACACAAGTTTCAATTTTTCTTAGAGGCCAGTGAAGGTGATCATTATCATTATAAATGGTAGGTCTTTAACCCCAGCTAATTTCAGTAGCCAGGAGAAACAAGCACCTGAAGAGAACCAAAGTAACAATATGGCCAGTATTTGCCTGACAGTTGTAAATTCAGCCCTGCTCAAACCCGTGCATGGCAGAAGAGATACTTCCATCCAGGAAAGCCCTCACTCCTTGTGCAAGCCCACTGTGACACACTTCCCCTAAACATGACAAAGAGCTGTCCCAGTGGCTGACACCTTCCTGATGTCACTGTGCTATGAAACCTCAAGGATGTCCCAGTTCTGTGGATGCTCTCTGAAGGCCAAGGCTTCACAGGAAAAGTGAGAACATGGATGAACTTGCACGGGGAAATCATACAGCTCACCTGTTTTGGGGATGGTTGTAGAAAAAGTTTGAGTGAATACATGTGGAAGCTACCTGAGCTTCTCTGGAGTGTTCCCCCTTCCCTGCTCTCCCATTGGCCGTTGTCCCTTTTGCCACTCCCTCGGGTATCTCCTATTGGTCCTCGTACCCTAACCTCACCTATCATTGCATCCCTGATGTTCTCTCTGCCCCCACCAACTTTGTATAAAGTCCCAGACCCCTTCCTCATGCTCCCTGTGCTCTACTCATTCCCTCACAAGCATGGTTGAAACAAACTTCTCCTGTGGACCCTTCTCGCCTCGCTGCTGTCGACCATGTTATCCGCTATCCGGTGTGTGCTTGTAGTGTGTTATATGTGGCAACTTTGCCGAGCGGCTTCCGCTGCTAAGATGATCCTGGAAGGTTGTAGCGCTCACCATCTCAGCTACAACAAACAGAGAATAGTTTCAGCATATATTGTCCAGAGTCACAAAATTCAATGTGTGAATCCCTGGGAGAGGCATTCTTTCTCTTCCTTTCAAATGCTTTTTTTTTTATCATTTGGGTGTGCACAAAGGGTTCTGCAGTGGCAGACTAGATATTATTGAGGATGAAACCTGGTGTCATCAGAAGTGCTGCAGAAAAAGCTCTTCTCACAGCTCTGGGTGAATCTGTGGACACAACACCACTAGGTTTACAGGCTCTACATTCAGTTTTAGCAGAGTTTATATTCATCAGCTCATGGTTCACCTTGAAGGCCTACTTCTAATTACTTGACAGAGAAATAAACTCTGTTTGTGCCTGCTATGATCATGAAACTCAGTGGGAATTGATTCTAGTCTGCTTATCTCTACCAAAGAGAATTGAATAGTACAGAATATTCTGAACAGGGATATACAAAATGCTAGGCGAAAGCATCAGTACAAATTAAGGAACAGCTGAAAGGTGTTTACATTATCAACTAATATTTATGACAACAAAAGTCAAGATAAAGTAACACCACCAGTAAAATAACACAATTATAACTAGAATTCTGTGCCAGATTACCTATTTAGAAAAAAACAAAAACATTTTTCTGGGTCTGAAGCCTGCCCATCCATATGTATTTTATGCCTAGTTAACCCATAGCCTTTCAAATTTTGGAACGAATATGAGAAATCAGGACTGGACCTGGGACCTAAGATTACATTTAAATTTTCCACTAGTGTACACTGTGGCGTGTGGTTACTCTGTGCTTAAAATATCCATGGGTACACATGTCTTGTAAAGAACATATTTACTCTTTAGAATAATCACTTTCTGATTCTGGTCTTTAAACTGAAATCCTATTATACATATCCTGGCTTCTAAACAAGTATTTTTTCATGCACTCTAAAGCAAAGTGAGGGAAAACAAGTTTAGGCACAACAAAAACAGAACACTGGAAAAAAATATAATCAATATAAATTTGCTTTCCAGAAGGAATGTCAGAAGACATAGCCAAAAGTCTATTATGCAAGAGTTAGAAAATGAGTAGCATGGGAAAGCCTTTAATCTAATTACGCTTTTCTTATTATTTTATTGGCACTATCAGGTTTTCATGGCTGAACCAGCACAACTGCTGTAGCCTTGCCTGCAGTCATTACTCAATGTTATCTTTTATTTATACCAAATTATAAATGTGTTTGTGGCACTCTGCAAACAAACAAAAGATGCAGCCTGTGTTTCTTGGCTAAGTTTCATCAGTGTTGTATTGTATACACAGATTAGATGGCACTTTCTTCAAGGTCTGCTGAGATCTCCTCAGGCCCACAGAGCCAGTCATAAATTTGTGCTCATGAGATACAAGAAATAGTTCCTCTTCTATTACCGAACCTTATCTGGTAGCACATCTGATCACTGAGAAGCTGCTCAGCTTGTCAGCAGTTCAGCTTTGTAAACTGGGAGGCAGCTCTTTGTGCTTTTCATACTGAGAGGGAAACTGCAGCTGTCCTGCTGATCCATGTTTTCCTAGGCTATAGGAGCTGGTCAGCAGCCAGGAAAGCCCTGACCACTGTTAGACCCAATCAATTTCTCTCCTCTAGGTCGGTGAATAGAGAACTCCTCCACACAAACTGAAGCAGCTTCAACTGGAGTGATTAAAAGTACCTCCATGAACCCTCTGATTCAATGAACATATTCTAGGAGAAGTCGTATCATTGATACCTGAACTCAGCTTGTGCAGCCAGCATCATCCAGGATTTCAGACTAAGCTAAAGCAGGGATGGTATGGGATAGGAAGAGACATTGTATGTGATGGGATATGATTTACTGAACTCAGCATATATGGTTGGTTTGCTTAGCAACACACCCCTGGAGGGCTCCATAAATTACTTTTTGTAAGAAGACTGGGTTTACTGCACACCCAGAAACCACAGATTTATGGCACAGTATGTCAAATGGTAGAAATAAAAAGTAAGGCACACTTTTAAAGTGGTTTTGGGGAACAAAAGGGGCAAACTTCTTATAACAAGAACATAACGCTTTGTACTTTACAGGCATCATGTCTTTGTGAAAAAAAAAGTGCAAATCAGCTTAAGTTAAAATATAATTCTCAATTTTATAAGTAATTAATACGTATGATTTACTATTTTATTGTTTCCCAGTCTTTCAAAGAATTCCAGAAGGGATTCTATCCATAGAATTGGGCTTAATAGTTGAAGTTATCATACTTGATAGAGTTAAAGTTACCTAGGTAAGTTTAGGTCAGACACAGCTGTCCCACCATCACTGGCCTTTTAATATTCCTCTATAATCTTTAGAGGGAAGGAAAGACTGCTCCATGCCTGTATAAGACATTTTACTCTGTTTAGGGTGGAATTGCTTTCTAAAGATTGAGTAATATCTCCTTGTTGATGATAGAGAAGAACTGGAAAATTGACTTAAACAGGATTTCTAATTTCTAATTTCACATAGTTGGATCAGATGTAATGTGGTTTTCAGAGACCCTTATACTTCAGTTCAATATGACCAGACACATTGAACTTTTCCTTAAGAAAGGATATTATTTTATGTATGAGTGTCCCAAAATGTGGCCCTGTTACTTTTTACCCCAGTTCTTCATATGAAAAAAAACCAAAAAAAAAAAAAAAACCAAAAAACTAGTTTAACCTAAAACTTAGCATTTCTAGCATGGTATATAATATATTTTGGGGGGAAGAGGGAGTCGTGGTGTTGTTAATTAATAGAAAATATTACCTACTACTAGATACACCCAAGATATATATAGACTTTCAGCACATTCTCTTGAGAGTAATCTTAATTTCAAATTATAATAAAGTCAGATCACCACTTCCCCTGTTGCACACATATAGTCTGGCAAGCCTGGGTGAAAATTGAAAGTGAGTGTTTTGACTCAGAAAATGTCTTGCATTAAAAAATGTATTCCTTCCTCTTTTTTTTTTTTCTAACATAAATGCTGAATAAACAACTTGTGATAATATAAGGTAATGAATTGCAAACTTGCCAAACTCCAAATATTAATCTGATATTCAGATATTTATTTCATTCCTTGTAAGAATTCTGCAGTATCAGCTCTGAATAATTACACTTTCTGGGAGGCTTCTGTGCTAGCCCCCATTTAAAAGCTCGTTCTTTAATACACACTACGGCTGCAATGCCATGAGGATACAAGCACATCTAGTACACATTCAATAACTGTCAGATGAGTGGAAGCAAAAAAAGCACTGAGTTATATTTAATGAAAGTGATACTGGCAAAGGCATCCTATTTTCAATATTCAGGTATGTTATGCAGCCTATTTAGTTTAATAAAACAAGAAATTATTAAAATTAAAACATAGAAAATTGGTAAAATGATATTAAACCCTATTTCTCATAATTAGGAAACAACTTTTGTGCTAACTTAGTAGTATACTGTAGTTTCACAATTACTTTAGCCTCCTATAAATCAGCAGTGTTGCTCAGTATTACTCAGAAGGGTTATAATGCATTTACTCCTCCGTCTGGTTGTTTCCCCACAACCCCAGCTTCTCTTCTGCCACATGGGTAATTTTGGTTCAAAAAATACCATGGCAGCAATCATATAAAAATGGGGTTTAAATTAATAATTTTCCCTTCTGACTTCCTGTGTGTCATCATCAGTGAAAAGAAAGTGGGGAAGGTAAGATGGGCCCATCCCGGTTTTCAGTGATACTAAGTTATGGTACCTAGACAGTTGTGAAAATTGACAGACACATCAATGCACAAGAGAGAGCTTCCATGGTGACACCACTTGCTTAAAAGCACTTTACTTCCCAAAGGCTATAGATGTTGTTAGTGTATGGCAATTGAATATTTCACTAACTTTCCCACATTTCTATTTTTAAAGTATTTGAAACCTGACATATAAGGAAAGCATAAGGAAAGCTTGTTCAGATAGTATGAAATGGGTTATGACCAGAGTTTCTACATACATGGGACACAAAGCTTGGGAAACAGCAAGGCAACATTTGCTCATTAAGGTTCAACCCCATCTCTACCAGGTATTTTGTCATATTTGTCCTTTCTCACATTTGTCCTAGTTCCATTTTGTAAATGAGATAAAAGCTGCTTTTCTCTCTTGGCTCTACTGGTGAATGAAGGATTATGAATATGATGCTTGGTGAGAAGACAAACACTTGCCTTTTCCTCCTGCCTGAGCTTGGGATGGACTAAATGCCATGGGCTAATGTGGGGTAGTGAAGAGTGTATGTCCATTGTCACTGCCACCACACCTCAGAAAAGCTGGTGCTGTGTCGGCGATGCGCCTGCTGACAGTATGTCGTGGTCACTGCTGCACACAACAGTGTCCTTGCTGTCTTCCACCCTCTCTTCTGGTTTTGACTGGCAATCCTACCTAGGACATAAGAGGAAAATGGGGTTTTTTCCTGTTCAGAGCTTATGGAAATTTAGCAATCTGAAAAACTGGCATTTTAAGCAGGGAGGACTAGGGCAAATATAAGAGAGAACACTAGAATAAAATACCAAGCTTTCCAGTGCTTAAAATGTATGAGCCATTCACCTGTGTCACTGCAGGGGCTTTTGAGATGCAAACAGAAATTTCTGATTTTCTCCTGCAGCAGACAATAGCCCACCTGCATAATACATGCTACTTAAAGTCATTACACAACCTGGGGTGTGCAGTAAATAAGTGATAAAAAAATCTTGCACTGCTTTTTGCCATATAACTGCCTGCAATATAATTTATCCCTCAAGCAAAATGAAACAATCACCTACAAATCTACTCAGCTACTATGAATAATTGAAATGACCACAAAGTCTGCAGTTCAGACCCATCCTAACATTTTCATAGAGTAAAGTAAAAAGTTTTAACTGCCTGCATTGTATAAAATCAATGAAATTTGCTGTTCCATTTCTATACATAGGTAATTTAGAAACTTATTTCCAGCTGGCTTGCATTATGGGAGGTCCTTTTTTTTGCCCAGGTTTTATTCCATAATCTTTAATATTATTGCAAAGACAGTCTCTAAAAGGCTGAGAACATGAGCAACAAAATTAGTAAAGCCAGGTCAAACAGAATAATCCCTGCTCTCCAAGCTGATACGCTAGATATGACTTGATGACCTCATCTTTGATTAGCAGGACTATTTATCAAGACATTTCTCCTCTGAGGAATCCAAAGAGACTCCTTCAAAAAGCTGTTTGGGTGTACTTCAAAAAGAATCACTGCTGAGAGATGTTCCCAACAAGTGGAGATTTATCCCATACTACAAAAGGTAATTAACATGAATTTTATGTTGTATTTGTTTTGATTTGAAGGGAAATCCACTCCATGTTGTAAATTTTGTCATATTTTACAGTACCTATTTACTTATGTAATCTGTTCCACTATTAGGTAGGTTTCATGAGCATCATAATGAGCACATTATATTAATCATAGCTAATAAAGTCTATCTCCTCCCCTCTATCATATCACCAATTTTTGCTCTGGTACAGCAAAGGGTGAAAATAAGAGGGAGATAAAATCAGTGTCCCAGTTCTTTAGGTGAGGGTAACATGTAAACCTTGGCTGGCCGGCTCTGAGGTCTGTCCTTGACTTAAAGAAGGATGTGCCCAGCTATGGACAGGTGTGGATACTGTGCCAGGACAGGGCTGGCCGGGTAATCTAATGTCCAGCTGTGGAACCAGCAGTGACTGCATTGCAGGGCCTGCTTGTAACAGAGGTGAGTTCCCCAATACAGGGACCTGGTGAGCGCTAATACTTCAGGACCTTTCTTTTCCCTCATTTTTCAAGGTATGTGATGCATGTCCTATGATGGCACTTGCAGTAAAGATGGTTGGTCAGCCCAGATCTACCATGCTTAGCACCTACTTTACTGTCTTTGTTTCGTGTGGATGGAGAAGGTAGTCAGGGATCTGAGGCTGGCACATTTTAAATGTCTCGGAGCAGTTTTCTGCAGGAACTGTTTTCTAACTATTTGAGACTACCTTCTTATCTCTTCTGCTGTTTGAGTGGTGCAAAAGGCTGCATGCCAATAAGCAATGCAGCCATATGGTTTGCCTTACCATGGAAATGTCAGCCAGAAAGACTTTGAGGATACTCATGCCTACTACCTGAGCAGTCATCGTGTCTGTGGCGATAGGAAAGGACAAATGTCACTGTCCGCATGCTTGTACCCAGGCAGAACCAAGCTGGACTTTGGGGACTGCAGCTGTGTGACTCTGAACTGGGAGTATTCTTGACACCTCTGTAGAGTAGCTCTGCACTGCCTTTGGCTGATGCACAGGATAAGAAATCATAAAAGCCTTAGCCAAGAAATAAGCAGGCCTTCCTTACAGGTCTGAGAGATCCTGAGTTTGGGGATCCCATCATGATAATGTGAAATGCAGGACTTAGTTTCTGCACACTTTGGGGAAGAGTGTATCTCCTCACTGCATGAGCACCCACAGCAACAGCAACCTGGCAAAGGCATAAGAAGAGCACTCAATTTCCTTATTCTGTTCTGTCCCAGGAGTAACCCACGCCCAGAGTGTGAGGAAGCAGAGTTCATTGCAATCAGGTAAGTTTTATATTACACTGAAGATGAAAAACATTTCAAGCTGGTTCAACCAATGGTCCTGACTCCTAACCCGTTTGTAATTCCACCGATTCCCATCTGTGTTCTCACGGTGGCTGGGATCCAGCAAGGCAGGATCCATTCAAGAAGGCAATGTGGGTGCATAAGCTTAATTACTTCAATGGTTAGGAGCACTTTCTACATACCAAAGAGACCCTAAAACAGGAAAGCTTTCATTGCCAGAAGTTAAAGTGCCTTTAATATTTATTATACAGTTAATATGCCTCTTCAGAAAATCCTTTGAGGGAAATAACAAAGATCAATAGAGGCCTGATGAATCCTAAATGGAGAAACTAAAAGTAGTATTTGTATTTCTGTCTATGTATCTCCTAGAGATGACAGCAAATCTGCAGGCACATTACAGCAATGGCCAAGGGTATTCTGTGGAATTAAGGAAAGGGGAAGACATTTTCAAATACAAGAACAAAGACTGTGCCCTACTAAAATGTTAATTAACATGCAAAGCATCAAACCACACATCTGCCCTTCCAGAAACAATGTGCTCATGGAAATAATGAATAAAATGCTAGCTTATTTACCAAAATACTGTACATAAAATTCACCAAGAACATGACATCTGTAACAAAATATCAACCATCTACTGCAGGAAAATGAAAGACCCATATATCTTTCACTATGCTAACACTAAGCTGAGTTTATTTCTTTGGAGCACATTTAATTATGAAAAAGAATGAGAAAAAGAATGAGAAAACCCTTAGGAAATGATCAAATTGTTAATAAAATTTTTTGATGCACTATGTAATTATAACCCCTTGAAAAGTCAGAAACTCAGCTTCTTTATTTACATGTAGAGAAAGGCCCAGTGTTTGACAGCCATTTGTCAAAAATTTCATTGAAATTACAGTTGATGCAAAATTTCAGTGATATCAATACCATGCAGTAAGCAAGGAGTTAGGACAAATATTACAGTTGGCAGAGAACCATAATTGTTGGTGTCCCAAATGGGCCCTATAATGCTGATGCATACAGGTCACTGTTAAGAACTTCTTAGTAACCCTGGATAATGAAACTTGTCACCAGCATTATGCAAACTCCGCTTAGAATTTAGGATTAGAATTCACAAACAGGTTATGTCTGCACAAGGGCTTTTTGTACAGTATTATTAAGTTATCTTTGTATAATGCCGCAGTGAATGTGCAAGGCAAATAGAATACATCATCCATGTTACTGGAGGTCTTCCCTCATGGCTTGCTTTTTCCATGAGATGAAGCCCTTCAAAAACAGGCATTTACTTCCTCAACAAATTTACCCAAATATTATCGATATAGCAATAAAACTCTTTCAGCCTCCCCTGGCTTACATCATTTCCAAAATAACCTTTCTAGACATTTTAAGTGTAAACACTACTTAGGCTTCAGAGGAATCAGATGTAGTTTGGTATCTTCGGCTGACAGCTTGGATCAGAGTATGTATATGCCACCAGGCTGCTTGTCCCCTCTCTATGCTTGACTGGAAACAGAAGGGTCTGCAACTTGATGGAAAATCTTTTTTGCTAAGTTTATTATTGACTAGAGTGGTTCCACTAGGCTTCCATCTGGATCCTGAATGCTTCCCAACACCACCCACTTCTATCTTAAAATTTGAAGTTAAATGTTAAATGAAATAAGCCGAAGCCTGGTGAAGAAATACCATCTCATTACTCAAGACTATTCAACAGAGTTTATGTCCCTAAGTTTGAATAAATACAATGTGAACAAAATTTCTTATCAACACTTCATGACTTTGGTGTCTAACAGACTGAGATATATTTACTTGGAAAAAGATCACACATCGAAAAATGTCAGGGAACTTACTCCTGAACCCTATCATAACTGTGGGGAGTAACATCAATATTTCAGCATTAAGCACAAGTGTTGGCCAAATTCTTTAATGTGCCCGTTTCTGGAGAAGTTGGATGCTGAAATATTTCTTATAATACAAGTGCTTTGCAGTGACTTTGTTTTGATAGAATAGTCAATTAACTAAAGGCAGTATCTCCAAAAGAGCTGTTAAATTGGCCAGCCACCAAAACAACAAGGAAGACATATTGGTTTGTTGTTACCTACATAAATGTCTAAAAGAGCAACAAGTTGTTAAAATAATTTTAAAAATCCACTGCAAATACAAAATGAAACTGAAATGATTTGTTTATAGAGGACATTTGGCACCAAAGTGAGTTAATTTTTCAGAACTCTGCACTTAAATGGCCTTTTGAAAACCTTCAGTCATTGTCTTTGATTTTCAATTTTTGCCATTTTGTAAAAACTTCATGAGCTTTGCTACCTACTTTTCATAGTCTACCTTTTATTCAAAACACCCTGTTTAGATTAGGAATAATCAACAGATGATTATCTGCCCATTAAATCAAATCTCTTGGCACAGAGTAATTCTAGCTTCTTGGCAGCAAGTTATTTATACAGAAAAAAAGTTGGCAATAAAGAATAGCCAACTATTACAGTTTTAGAATTTGAAATACCTGTAATAACTCTCAAAAGACTGGATGTTTGCTTTATTTATTAAAATATCCCCTTGCTGAGGAAATAGTTTTGAAAATTATTGTTTAATGCAATGCATTAATTAAGTCCTACCTAATAGTCCTGTATCCTAGATTTCATGATTTATTTATTTTGGTTGTATGATTTATGTTGCAAAAAACAGTTGGATGCCTTTCCTTCTCATTTCATCCCAACAGTGTTTTTACTGTATTCTGCTTTCATTACATAAGCCTATAAAGTAATCCCTGTTGTTTTAAAGACAATGGTGGGCCCATGGTTGTTCATCTAACAAAATTACTTCTTTAAGAAAAACAAAAATGATAAATGGCTTTGTTTAGAGTATTTGTTCTATGAATATAAAATTTTTTAAGGCAAAAGTAAAGTTAATAGACTTCTGCTAGGTTTCAAAACATTTTGGAAACTCACAGAGGCAGTAGCAAACCAGAGCTGATCATGTGTTAGCTTGCCTTGCAGTCATCTCCTCTCATTAACAAGACACCTGGCTGTTCCTTAAGGCACAAAACAAATAGTAGGCATCTCAAATAACTAGAAATGAAGTAAACTGCTTTGTCATCAAGCAGCACTGTAATGAAAGGAAAGGCAGAAAGAAGGAAGAAAGCTCTGTCTGTACAATATTTATAGCAGTATGGCAGAGTAACCATACATCATCACTTGTACTCATCAACAGAAGCATGCTTTAATTGAAGAATAAATTGAAGGATAGAAACTATTTACAGCATTTAATATGTAGTCTCATCAAATATTTTAGATGTATTTCAAAACATAAAAATTACTATTTTCATACTGTGAGAAAACACACATTTTTATTACATCTATTTTTTCCATTTTACACTACTACACTTGGTGTTTATTGACCTTTCTGAGAGACTCCATAGAATTATCAAATATTGTTGATTAAAATTGTATTATACGTAATATAAAAAGTTAGGATTGCATGGAAATAGGTGTAAAGAATTTGTATCTAGTTCCCTTTCTAATTAAGAAGAGAGAAATTGGATCCAATTTCTACATTTTTTTTCCAATCCTTCTTGATTGTTTGTATGATGCAATGATAATTGCCGTTATCTAAACTGCCTTCTATGGAAAGGCAGATTTCACTGCCTATCTGAAAGAGAAGAAAACATGAATACCATTGTTGTCTCTCTTTGAACACTGATTGCTTCTTTTTGATCAGAAAGTGACAGAAGCATTCTAGTGAATCCCTGCTTATCCTACAAGGTAGCAAATGACTGAAGACTCAAAGAACCCAAGAAAGCTGTCTTTGCCAGAGCAGAGCCAAACAAGTACTAATTTGAGAAAATGTCATAATAAATTTTCAAAGCTGACCTTAAAGTGCTCTGAAATTTTGAATACCACACGTTGAAACATCTTCAGGAAAAAAGCCTTCCATCTAGGTTTTTGAGACAAAAAGTCTAGGGACTTCAAAAAAATATCCTCTATACTCCTGTATAAAGAAGTACACAAAATCACTATGGTCTTCGTGAAATTCTGTAACTCTTACTTTTTTGAAATTATTTTGAATTGTAAAAAGTTGCATAACTAAGACACCTTGAGATCTTTAGTCATTTAACACACAGCCAGAGATTTCGGTATAGTATTGGAAATATTTACTCGGCAGAGTAGGAAACAGATATTTTTACAGTTAGTGAAAGTATATCTTTTGTAGTTAAGTAATGGTAATCTACAACATGCTTAGGAGAAAAAAATTGAACAAGTATGACTTGGAAGATTGTGACAGGAAACATAATAGAGCTGGAATCTTTAAACAAAAGTATTCTGTTGCCCACGTCGCTTCACAATGAAACATATATACTCCTGTTAGCCCTGCTTTGACAATTTAGCACTATTTAAATTATAGCCAAGGTGTTAAACACTTAGAGGTCAGGATTTGCAGCAGATCTCAGGGTCAACGACTGTGGTGACTCAGGATGTTTCACAGTACATTTAGTTCAAAGGATGTAGAATAAAACCAAGAAAACTAAAGCCTTTCCAGCTTGTGCCTGCTGCACAGTGTATATTCAAATACTCATGATAAAGAAGTAAAAGATTAAGTATAATCTGTAAGTAGTTTTATATTTTATTTTGCTGTCTTTGAAAGGCATAGAGACAAAAAAAAAAATTGTAGCAAAGACAATTCTTAATAAAATGCATGATTTGAGACCTGCAAATTGTTCAAAGAACTGGAGCAGTAGGAAGTGAGTATTTCCCTTCAGTGATGATTCATGAGTTTAAATCTGTACCAAGGTATGCCACAGGATCCTGAAATCAAAGTTCATTTTGGTACACTCAGATTTTTTCAGATTTTCTATTGTTAAAACAAAGAAGTTGTCTAAGGTTTACCCCTTTTTAAAAAATCACACACACACACACAAAAACCCAAAACCCCAAAACAGGACTACTCCCAATTATAATGAAATTTGAGATATGATGTTATAAGGTTCAGGCTTAAGAGGAAGAAAGCTTTGAGATCTAAAACCTGTTTGAATTTCAAGCTTTCTGAAGTAACTATAATTCTGATCAAAGGATTAAATAGAGGAAAAAAGGCAACATAGGCGAGTGATAGATGGGTTTGGCCCCTACGTTTGCAGGTGCTTGCCAGCAGGGTTTGGAGGCTGAGATCACAACTATCTTAAGAAAGAACAGTGTGTATCTAGAACAAAATCCATTTCTTATCCGAAGAGAAAGGAATCAAGCAGGGTATAATTAGATGTTAAACTGCCCCAGGCCATGTCAGTAGCAGCACAAATAGTTTGCTTAGGCCTACAGTAAGATTGATCTCATGGTGAGCATCAGATTAATTACATATAATATTGAGGAGGTAGAACACCAACATACTTCACACTAAATATGAGCCTGTTGTCATGAGCTCAAGTGTATAACATTACTTGTATGGTTGCCATAAGAAACCATCAATCTTTCAAAAATAGAAGATGACATAAAATGAAATTATAGATTACTGGATAGAAATAAGTAAAAATGTTCCTGAACAAAAACAGTAATTAAAATTTTTTACAAAAGTACCGTTGTCCAAATGCAAACCTAAATTTCATTTGAGACAATGGATTTTACAAGGAAGTTCAAAAATGAAAAGAAAATAAGTCCAAGTGAGAAAACTAGGAAGGAATAGCTAGCAGAAAATCAACCCATACACTCTCTGCTGAGGTGGGATAAGGAGTCATGAGCTACATCAGTGATCAGCTTAAGACACTGGAATGGAAAAGCAACAGGGGCATACCTGGAGATGTTCAATGTCCCATGAGAGAATGTGCTGGATACTGGGAGGCAAGAATGGTTATGCAGACAAGCACTTTTAAAACAATGTTCTAACAGTGTTGCGGTGACCCGGGTTGTTACCCAGGAAGGGGCAGTAAAACAACCTGCCACCAAAGAGGTGGCAGCAGCCCAACCCGTTCCCAGTAAGGGCACTGCTACACAAACCTTTAAGTTTTGGGTGAATGAAAAGGTTCAGTGGGCAGCTGCTGTACCGGACAGTGACACTGAGGGCGGTGTTGAAGGGCCAGCCACTCCTCCGGGTTGCCAGTCCACCTAAGTCTCCTCCCCCGGCTCCAGGAGTCTCCTCCGCTACTTCTGGAGAGTTCTATGTTCTCTGTATCCCCATTGGTTTAATTGCATTGGCCCCTCCTTGTATCCCTTGTCATTGGTCCCCTGTCACCCCGTGTCATTTCCCCATTGGTTCAGTCCCTTTTCTCCCCGTATAAAACCCTGTGTAATCCTGTTCTGCGCGTTTTTTTCTGCACGACTTTACTTGTTTTTGGAGCCCTGTGCCTCGGGGCAGGCAATAAAGACTTGGGAACTGTTGCAGAAAGAGTCCTTCTCTGCTTCTTTATCCCTGCTCCACTCGCTACTGTTACTATCGACTGCTGCCAGCTCCCCAGGGAGCCAGAAAAGCGATTTCTATCGGGACTTGTTTCAGCCTGCCAGGCTACGCACCCTTTAGTGGCAACCGAGGCACTGAATAAGTCGCCTGCTTGGCCAAGACCAGGCGGTCAAGCGGTCTGTGGCCTAACAGCACATAAAAGACACTCTAATCACCACATCTAATTGGAAAGAGAAAAAAGCTCTAAAATGGCTCAAATGTCTTACGTATAAAGAAGAATAATTAACAATCAAATTGAAAGCTGCTGTCTTGACAGATGATGTTTGTTAGGACAATGAAAATGCAGCCCGTAATTTGAATGCTGAAGAAAATTTCAGATTATTGTAAGTGTAGTATTCTTTTTAGTGAAACTTCAGCCGATTTTAAATTAAAATTGATTTGACAAAGTTTTCATAAAGGTTTAGAACTTGCCTTAAATGTCTCTTTCTGTGTTCAGTTTAGCTTAGCTCCTACCTGAATTTAAAGAACGAATTTTCAGATCTGACTCTACCTAAGTTTGGCTTACTGAAACCAAGATAGCCTCAACCAGAATTATACTTTCTTGTTTAAAATTTAAAAATTTTTCCTTTCTGCAAGAGGGTGCAGAAAGTAGTTTTCAAACCCCGAGGTTAATGCTGTCACTGACAGAATCAGAAGCAAGTCTACAATACATCAAAGCGTACAAGTAATTTAATGCTTGAGCAGCATTTCCATAGAGCAAAATGGTACTCAGATGGTGCATTTTGGGGTGGAATGGCAAATCAGGTTTTTTGTTGTATGTAATTCAAACTTTTCCAAAACATCCTTATTTTAGACTTCCTGTCTCCACTGGGTTTGGAGGACATTTGTTGATATCTGATAAAAAGATCTGGGTCTAGTTTTAAAAAGATCAGGGACTAGTTTCCTTTGAAAGGAATGGATTTTGCGTTCACCAGAACCATTCTACAAACAGAATCAGGGCACCATAGTGACATTCAGGGAATCAACTTCCAAAAGACACCATGGTTTCTTTACGAGACTCTGATGTAAATACAGCAATATCTCTGCACCAGACAAGATTTAGAATCATAGAATCATTGAATCTTTTAGGCTCAAAGACCTCTAAGGTCTTAGAGTCCAACCACTGACCTAACAGTATCAAGCCCACCACTAAACCATGTCGCTAAGTGCCACATCGACACATCTTCAAAATATCTTCAGGGATGATGACTCCACTGCTTCCCTAGGCAGCCTGTTGCAATGTTTGGCAACCCGTCCAAAGAAGAAATTTTTCCAAATATCCAATCAAAACCTCCACTGGTGCTACTTGAGGCCATTTGCTCTTGTCCTGTCACTTGTTACTTGGGAGAGAGGACTGACCCCCCACCTCACTACAATCCCCTTTAGGGTAGTTGTAGAGAGTGATGAGGTTTCCCTGAACTTCCTTTTCTCCAGGCTAAACAACACCGGCACCCTCACCCATGCCTTATTTACTGGACCGGTGGGAAGGCTGAGACACCTAAATTACCACTGAAAGTCACAGTCCAGGAGGATGTCAGTGTCACATGTGCAGGTTTTGGCTGAACATACCAAGAGCGCGCAAAGCTGAAGGACTGTGTAATAAGGAAACAGAGGTGTCTGCCTTCAAAATGGGGGAAAAAACTGAATTACAGGTAGGCAGCTATCACAGTACCGAAACTAAATTCCTCTAAAATAAACTGATTTAAAAGAAGGAACATTATGATCAGGATGGGATGTCCCACAGGCAGGCCAACAAGACAAACATCCAGACAAAATGATGATTGAGCATCATAATAATTTTAATAAGGCTTGCTGATTTGTTTCTGAAAGCAGGTAACGGAGAAAAAAAGCTGGCAAAAGCTTCTTGATTATAATTAATCCTAAAAGTCCCATTCATTTGTCTTGCAAGCAAAGTATCACAATGGGTCAGGAGAAGAAAGCAATCCTGACTGGTGAAATGGTGCCAGAAAACACCAAGTTAGGCAATACAGGATGGACTCTTTCAGCTGAAAGACAGTTACAGAATTGACAGAGGACCTAAACCAGAGACATTAGATACACTGTATCGACTACATGAAAGCTTTTGACTTGGCAGGTCAGCTGAGATCATTCAACTCATAGAGCAATAAATAGTTCCTTCTAAAAGCTGGAAAAAAGCTGAAATCAATGCCTATTAAAGACTTTTAGGAAAAAAGTATCCAGAGAAGGAAAATGTCTTTTCTCTCATATGCCTTTATAACTACAAAGGTACCAAAAGAGCACCACAGCTCCAGGGCTCAGCAGGCACTTTCAGGTAAGCACAGCTAACAAAACTCTCTGTTACCACCAGCAAACTCCTGAGTGTTGCTGGATGAGTTGTTCATTGTTCTAAGGTAATAATTACCTACTGAATTGTTGCAGGATAAAGCTGGCAAATACACTACCCTGGAGACTGAATAAAATGTGCAAGAATGCATTAGAAACAGCGTAAAAAGCAAGTCATTTGGTGTTGCACAGACTATTCATCATGGAAATCACTAGGGCTCTGGTGCAAAGTTGACAGCTGCAATGTAAGAAGCAAATAGACTAGAACAGAGTAGATAATAATTTTTTTTAAAGATGGCCTTCTTGGCCACAGATGTGTTCTGTATTGTTAGTTCTGTCACTTGATTATATCCCATTTGCAACCATCCTGTTGCTGTGCTGCTACTGCACTTCTCTGTGGCTCGGGGAGATTTCTGAGGCAGTGAAATCGCTGGGATTTCTCTGCCTGGCTTGAAAAGGCAGGCTAATCGGCTTAACCACAGATCACTTAGGAGAGAAGAGTAGAGACACGTGCAAAGACTACAAGCAAAAGCTCTTGTATTCCTGGATCCACAGATCCAAAGCGCCTCCCAGTTTTGTGTGGTTTCATGACACTACTGCTGACAGAGATATGCAGGGATAAATGTAAATCCCATCTACATTTTTATGCTGTAAGTTTAGAACCTAATTGCTAAACACTCTTTGCACAACATAGTAACTAAGGAACTGTTGGGTCCTAATAAACATCAGTAAGTCCTGCTGTTCCAGTAGGCTTTTCATTCTACTGATGACATGTTATATAGAAATAGAGTTGGTTCCCATATTTTTGAACATTTTTCAGCAACCATCTGTCTATAACATTGTGCATATATTTTGACTAGATATTTCTTAATGTCTATTTCTTATTAGATTTCTTCTCTTCATATCTGATTTGCTTTATTTGTTTTACTTATGTATGATCCAATATTGAAATTCTGCTTTCTCTCCTGCCCATGTACAGTGGGAATAACTCTGACAATTAGATTGGTACTGACCCATCTGAGAGGAAAATCTGGCCATTTCTACATAATTTAACTGTGTTTAATTGATCCACAGCTGTAGAATAAACACACTAGGAATCAATTTTCAATACTGTTTTTCTATCTAAACATATGGTGTAATTTACAGATTTCTTCTCAAGATGTAGACAGAATTTAAGCAACTAATTTCACTAGGTAGTGAACAGTCCATTCCTTAGGTTTTTGTAAATCTTTGGAGGTTCTTTGCCAGGTTTTTGACCATCAAAGACATTGAAATACTGAAACGCTGCTACTCTCATCCTAGATTCCTGCTGTGTAGGCAGAAGTAAAGGATGTTTCAGGGCTCAGGCTGTGTGCTAGATTTTTTTGCCATTCAACAAAAGACACTCTGCATAGAGATGTGTTTCTGGCTGGAGCAGACAACAGACCTTAGCTCTTCTTATGCTGGGGAAGCAATGCACCCCCTGAGGAGTCTTTACAGCAATGTCATCTACTGTCCCACACTGCTACAGCTGGAGTTTCATTCTTCATAACCATGGACAGGCCAAAGGCATCAGACAAAATTTTCAAGCCTGAAATTCTCCAGTAGCCTTTGCAATGTGAATTTTAGTATCCGAAAGTGAAAAATGGACTTATGTTCCATCTGTTGCAATGGATTGATGGCCTCTCACATGCCAGAGAGTCTGCTGAGGCTGCGTGACAGGGGCTGCTGCCCACGGGGGCCACATCACCACAGAGCAGGACCTCTTTACATCTTGCTTCTGCACACATCTCTCTTTGTGGGTTTCAAAGCCTCAAAATGCTGCATCATTATAAAGGGTTCTTAAACAGTCCTTCCTCTTGCCCACATCTTCACAAAGCTTTTATTTCATCGCTGTGATAGGATTGCAGTTTTATCAGCCCTAGCTTTATTCCAGCAGTAACTTTTAAAGAGTTATAACTAGGCTGTGTTTCCCCAGCTCCTGTAATCCTCTACTACAAAAGAAGGGATATAAATGAGCTACATTATCATTATATATTACCACAAGAACCAACGTTATAATTAGGTACTGTATCCACTTTGTAATCACTATGGCTTTAATTTCCAATCAAAAGCATCAAAGTCTGAAGACAGTGACCCTGCTATTGAACAATTCCTTTTCATTTTCTTTGACAAAGAATTTTCAAAGGTAAAAGGGGGACAGGGAGAAATGGTATTTTATTCTAGAGCTTCTACATAATTATAGCAATTATAGAAACCTTTCATGTGCTTGGTCAGCTTTTACTGCATACATTTAGCTGTTGGTTAGAAGTGTCTCTGAAAGTTATAATGCGTTTGGGGCACCAGAGTCTGTCCCACCATTATAAATACTGGCTAGGCAGACTAATGATTGCAGAGCGTAGTGGAAAAGGTTAGTCATAAATATGGAAGATGTTAGTGCAGGTAACATAAAAGGAATTTAGAAATCTACTTCAGCAAATTGCTATGTGCTATTTTACCTGTTTCTTTTTCTCTCATGTTATGAGCAGTATTAAAACAGCCCCTAAATGCCGCAGTAAAGACTTAGACTTTGTTGTACTGGATATCCAGCAAGCGCAGGAGGTAGCCTTGTCCTAGGTTTGCTGCCATACTGCACCCCTAAGATCTGGTGCACAGAAATTTGTTGAGTGGAAAAGGCTCTTCTGCTGTAAACTATTCATTTGAGTAGATTTAATTATACCCAAACACCTGACATTCCTATTTTTTCACTAGTATAACTGTGTGTCCCCCACCTCAGGGCTTTTCCCAATGTAGGTGTGTTAACAAGAGCTGAAGATAAAAGGTCAGATATCTGAGTGACAGTGGCGTGCCCAAATTTCCCTGTAAATACATTGGGCAGCCAGAGAAGGCAGGACAGTGAGAAACAGAGATCAGATCTGCTACGGACCACAGAGCAGACGCCTCGCAGCCCTGAGAACAACAGAAATGCAAAGACTCACCAGAAATTCTTCAGAGGGATTTTTTCTCAAATGAAAAATCCAATATATTTTCTTAGGATGGAAAGCAAAGCAGAAAGAGAGATTTCAGCCTGTTTTCCTCTTTGGAGAAGAGAGCAGCTGAATGGAAAGGATTATGTGACTACAAAAAGTGCAGCCAAAGAAATATCAGTTGGGGACTGTGAATCAGTCCAAGCTGTTCAATAAGGAGTGGAGTTCACTGCTCAGTTTAAATGGCTGAGTAAGCGCTGGAGTTGTCTGATTGAGTGCTCTCAGTGTTTTCAAATCAGAAAAGTTTTTTGTTACATTGTCAATATAATTTTGTTCTGATATTTGTATACAAATTAATAAGAAGTTAAATGTCAAAATGCTACATATTGACATTAGCAAACTATTTCCACTGTTTTGGGTTTGGTCTCATTTTTCTTTGTCTCATCGGTTTATTGATATTTTTAATATTCTGATATTTCAGTCTCTTTTGTGGTGAATTCTTTTTATTCTGCATGTTCTCCCAGACAAGAAAATCACTGCTGCCTAGTTCTACTCAAAGCTTTTCTTTGCTTAAAGACAACCTTTTCCAAACAAAATTAAACCACCATTTTATCCTATCCTATCTGGAAAATTTTAGTCATATTGAATACTATTTAATTCCTACAAAAGTCTAGGATTAACATGAAATAAAGAGGTAATACTTTGAGACAAGATATACAATTTAGTGTTTGATACACTAGATTGTTCTGTCCTACAAATTTTATTTCTTAATATTCTTATTATGCCTACTGATATTGTCAGCCATATATCTAGTCTTCAAGGTGGAATCTGAGAGATGTGTGCCATGTGTGCCGACCTGTCATATGCACTGTGCCTTATTTATATTAAATCCATCCATCATAATCTTCACTTCCACTTCTGTTTTTATCTCATTCATTTCCCCCCATCATATTATAACCTCCAACCATCTTTTCCTTCATAAGTTTAGTGGCACTCAGGCATTTTGGTCAGCTTCCTTGACCTTTCATAATAACTTCCATTATACCAGTTCCCTTCATAACATTTTCTCTGTCACTGATGGTCTCTCTTGGGCTTTGTTAATTTTCTTAGCCTTAAAAATGGTCTCAGAAGCCTCTGTCAGGATGACAATGAAAAAGAGAAAAAAAGGAAAAATAAAAGGGAATCACAGAAAAAAAGGAAAATGCATTGAAAAATTAAAAAGGGAAAAGGAAAAAAAAGAAACAGAAATACAGACTGTAAAACTCTCTTTACACATTTTCTCTGCTTTCTTTCTGAATGCAAATCCCTCAGTTATGTAATTTAATTTCCACATTAATTTCTCATTGATTATCCCCCTCCCCTGACTACTTACTTTTCTCCTTTTATTTCAAATAGATAGACTTTTCAGAAGTGTCCTCCAAGTATAGAAATTTCTTCCATAACCTCATTTTTTCCAACATTTTTTACTCAGGATGTAGAAACCTGCACAAGGCAGTGTATGGTGGTTTTGTGGGCCATTTGGTCTCTGTGGGTGTACAGTTGTTTGTGTGGAGGCAGGGCTGCCTTGGCCCTGTTTTTAAAACCCACGCATTCAGTGTGGAGGAGTTTTATGGCTCTGTCAGTTCCAAACTATCACCATAACCAGTGGTATAATGATAAGTGGTACACTGCTATGTGTATATATGCCAAAGGCAGCATGTTTATTGACTAACTCTGCTGTCTCATAGCACTTCAAATTGTGCTGAAATTTTCAAAAATTAGAGAACAATTTAATGACGAAGCAAGTAAAATGCAAAGAGTAGAAAAAGATTGTTTTCTTAGGTGTAGAGAAAATGTCTGTAGACACTCCCATAGAATAAGGGGAAAGTCTACAGGTTTTCCCATTGTTTGGGTGTCTCCCATACTATCCATACTTGTGAGTAGCACATGGGGCACTGGGGACATGGAGAGAGCAGTGAATTGTTCTGATACACTTCACACTCACAGCCAGAATGTGGATCAGAAGAGACCCTTCTAAATCCATCCAGAGGGTCTCAGGATTTCCTTAATAAGTCTCAAAGCAAATAAATCTATTAAATCTTGGATGAATTTACATTTTATTCTCCTTCCTCTTTACAAGAATATATGTATTATTATCCATACTGTTTAAGGAGCTTTTTATCACTCTATGAATTTTCTTCCCATAGGTAATGTTTTGGACTTGATCCAGATACCTTCACAAGTTGGCCTTTTTTCATGTAGAGAGAGATTTACTTTCCCAAACCCAGGTAATAAATCCTTAAATTATGATTTAAGTGGAAATTTACTATCATGTTAAATTGCTATTAGAAGCGCCGTTCTCATTGAAAGTATCCAGGAAAGTATAACTTTAGAAATGAGCCGTGCCATTGACTAGAATTATAGATCTGTTTTGTGCTGCTATTTAGAGCTGTGCAGGCTCCTGAAATCAGGCAGTTCCTTTTCATTTAATGGCTCTTTCTAAGAATTTCAGAAGTACTTACCCCTCTGTGGTTACCAGCACAAAACACAAGATATGGGTGCAGGGGAAAAGGTGCTTCCCTGGGCTGTTTGGTTATTAGATGTCTTAGTGCTCGTCATTAACTGGACATCAGCATCATCACTAATGCTATGAAAACCAAGGCTTGTAAAAGTGTGGATCATTAGGGCTGTTCTGCTGAACCTTTATGAAGGTGCTCCAGGGATTCACCGAGACCATTATTTATCTTCTGATGTCTTAAAAGGTCGATTGGTAGCAGATTAGCAAGCGTAAATTACGCTGCAGAAGCAATAGTGAATACATTCTGCGCTGAGATCCAGTGCAACACAGAGCATCAGGGGTCTTAAGGCCCAGTGGTGACACTGGCCTGGGTCTGAAAATCAAAATGCATTAATCCATGAATTCAATTTTCCCATATAGTATATAATTTTAACAGAGGTATTTGCAGTGTGGGCACCCACACCCATTACAGAAAATATTAAGCATATTTTGAGCCAAGACTCCCACACACACATCCCCCGAATCATTAGCATTTCATTTACAATTCATAGGCTGATTTCTTCAAACCTCAAGACTAGAATCAAACCACTCCTCCAAAGCAAAAACAAATGTTAGTTAGACATTAGCACCAAAATATTTTATATTTATTTGATTTCTAAGTTTTTAACTTTTCTTTCCAATGTATCCAGCCTTTGTTCAGTGATTTATTCCTCTTTTTTCCCCCTAAATTAATTCTTTCATATCCCATAAATGATCTGTTTAAAAACAGAAAAAGAGATGCATCTGTCAGTATTCCTGTCATTAAGTGAAAATGATGCCACACCAGCAAAATGGTCTACATTGCCCCTAGGAAAGGTACATCAATTTCAAATTTACCTCTCATATAAGCTTTTTAGCTGCTGAACAGGAACTGGTCAGAGCAATCATTTCATCTTCACACACATAGACAAGACCCCTATTCTGATTGTAATTTAACTAGTAAGACTGATATTGTTTTACAAAGAAAAAAAGTAGTTTACAGTGGAAAAATACTGTAATTTAATCATCAGCATATATTGTAGAGCACAGAACATTATAAGCATCACTTGATTATAGAAAAATCATTTATAACAGTACCAAGTTGCCTGGTGCTGCTGATTCATGCTGGTTTGACAGCGAGACCAGTTGGGTCTTACCAGCTGTTACTCAGAAAGTATGTTAACTCAAATATTCTCCCTCAAAGGCAGTGGAAATCAGGTCACAAAGTCCAACACACTGTAAGAAACTGGAGAAAACCAAGCTGAGAGCCAAGCTGTGCAAGAACCAGTCATGGGATGGAAGCAAATGGTGAAGTCTCCCCAGCCTTTGCTCCAGGTCTCAGGCTGAGACTGCCCTGCTTCCATCTGGTTTCTGGTGCTCTTCATCTCTGAGGAAGATCAGACTGAGGTTTGCCCATCATGCAGGCTAATACCAGTGCTCTTATTTCTTTGCTGTTTTTAATATGCAAGATCTACTTCTGTACTCGTGAATTATTTGCAGCAGAAATATGATGATACAATTTTTCTTTTGTTTTAAAAGCTTTCCTTCCCCTCTCTTTTATTTATGTTATAGCACTTCTGTTTCTCCCATGTTCAGTGGAACTTGTCTGGGATGAGATTTCTCTGCAATTAGAAGGGCTGGTTGAGTAAACGTCATGCAGTAAAAGACTGACTGCTCAGCTCCTTATCCAAACAAAATGTGTTTGCTAAGATCTAGACACATGCTCGTGGCCCAGATCTGAATGAACTACTGTGCCTGTGATTTGGGGGTGCCTTTTTGGTGAAGTTTCTGCTGAGTAAAGAAAGAGACGTATTCTTTACCACTCTCTTCTTTGTACCTCCTTCTATCAAAGTATTTCAAATTTATTCCTAAAGTTTTCCCATCAGTGTTGCACAAACTGTATATTTTCCTTCTCAATCTCCAGACCATTTTTATTATTCCTCTGATAATGAACAGCAGTTATGACCAACATTTTTCAATATCCAGGTATGTCCCTTTAGTTTTAAACATTGCAATATAAGATTGGGGTCAGTGACATGGGACACCGTAAATTCACAGTAAGGGAGTGTCTATTTAGCTATGAACTCTTTCAGATCCAACTAGGGGAAATAGCTGCAGAAAGTCAACTGCATAGCCAAGGTCACAGCCAAAAAAAAAAGGGGAATTGAAAACTCGGTTCTGGAATCCCAAGATAAAATCATGATCAATTTTCAGTAATTTAGTGTTTTGTAAAACCACTCTGAGGTGGTTTTAGCAATTTGCTTTCATTGGTGGTCTCCTGAAACCTGGTGATATCAAATCTCACAATTTTATAGCAAGATATAAGGTTTTTTATGTGTTCTTTTAGAAGCCCTCATCTTCTGAGAACAGTGATAATCTTTGATAATTTCAGCAGGCATTTACAAAATAATAGAGTTTCTTACTTGAGATGGAAATGAGATATTCAAAAAGCTGAATTTTAAGGAATCCAACACCAAAATAGAAGCAAGCATATATTTATTCCAAAAGTTCCCATTCTCCAAAACAGGACAGAACAGTATTCCTCTCTGCATGGTATTGCTGGGACAAGAGTACCTCAGCGGAAGATGTTTGCAGCATCTTTCATTCTCCACCCCTCAACAACAGTGTAACAAGGTTTTTTTTTTGTTATCTTTCTTTTCTTTCTCTCATAACTCCTGTTTTCAATCCCATCTCTTTGTTTACTATTCACTACTCCTTTTGACATGCTTTGAAACCCTGAATTTCCCAAACAAGATGCTGTTCCTTCTCCTGGTGTGTTGATCAGAAGGCCAAATGAAAGTAAAAGACAAACCATGTTTTCAGACATGTCCTGCTCTCCTTGACTTCAATGGGAGTTGCACATGCATTTGAAATGAAGCTGTCTTGTTTAAATAGCAAAAGCATGCACAGCTGTTTGTTTGCTAAGCAAAGGACCTGGAAGTGAGAAGCTGTCTGACTGCATGTCCTCTGCGAGTTTATTGTAAGAGCAGATTTAAAAACTCAGCACCAGGGCCTGTCAAGTACCAGGTATTTCACCCACTGAAGGAAAGTTACCTCCTTCACACAAAAATGTTGTGTAGTGAAGAGAGATTCAAAAAACCCACGTACCATCAGCTGCAATCTTGAGCATTCCTCCTTCTTAAGATGAAGTAATTGCTGTGCTTTATAGAGGAGTTAAATTATAGCCTCTCCCAGTGCTTATAATGAAAAAACACAAAAGTTTCTCAGTTATTTCAGCACCTGTGTAGACATGCCACATCATAGCACTTTCTGTGGAACATACCACATTTTAATGTCTTAAGAAGGAAGAAATAGGTATACAAGGCACACTGGAAATAAAATTTCAACTTAGATAAATATGTATTCAGAGCAACACAACCAACCTTCTTGAGTTCATCCATGAAAATCTGAGCTATGTTGGCCTACAAAATTGTACTCTGTCCACTTCACCCAAGTGGAGTGTGACAGGAAAGTAACTGGACTGTAATTGTTGACACCATGTCAGTGAAGACAGTGCTGCTTTTCAGTGCTGCTTTCAGTATCTTCTAAATAACTCAATTCAACAAATGTAAGTCTTACACTAAGTAAATCTGCATTACAAAGGCATTGTAAACCACTCCTTATGAATGAAAGCGTGAGGCTTTTACAAAGGCTTGAACTGCAATTTCACAATGTTAATTCTAATTTTAATTTTTTCTCTTCATTTAACACAAAACACTGGCACAATTGGTTTTACCATTATACTACTTGAGAAAAATATATACCAACTTTCCCAAAAGAAATATTTTTAAATTATCCCCTTTTGAAAACGATTCTTAATAATGTAATTGTTCTGTGATTTCCTCCAGGTATCCAGTCCTCCAACAAATAAACACTATATAGCTGCTCAAGGCCACTTCTCAGCTTCCAAAATTAATAATTTTAAGAATCCATTATATCCTTAACCTAATATTTTTTTCATTAACATTGCTCAGATTCTGAAAAAAGTGAAAGGCAAAATGCTACAATTTTTTTCCCAGGTTAAATATCCCCAGCTCCCTCAGTTGCTTCTCGTAAGACTTGTGCTCCAGACCCTTCACCAGCTTCATTGCCCTTCTTTGGTTTGGAATAATCAGCAGGCTGAAACGCACTCCAGGGCACTTACCACCACACTTGGTGGGTTTATCTTTTTAAAAATACTAGTCATTAGAACAGATAGCTGCTCAGATGCTATCAGCTCTGGAAGTAAATATATTCTTTTAAGTGATGAATCCAGGTATTTCCAGTATTAGATGACAGCTCATTGGGATGTGCTTTAGATGACTATTTTTGATTTAGACAACTCATCTACACCAGTACTGCAATAGGTACTTAAGTGTTGTTGCTGTTTCTAGTCCATTACATTTGAGTGAATATGCTTCTGACGAGGAATTGAATCAATTATGCCATTTTCATAAAAATGCCCTACAACTCTGGTATCTTGAGAGTCACTGGTGAATAAAAGTCACCACCTGTAAGCCACTGTGAATGCCAATCAAACAGAAAGAGATGCATTTTGTCACACGAAAGATTTCTCAGTGTAAGTTTCAGTAATCAATGTGGCATTTCCATTTATTCTATTGGTTTGTTAACAAAAAAATGAAAAAAATTTCATTGTCAGATCCAATTTGACATCATAATTAGAACGTTTTTAGTCAAGATTCTGAAAATGCTTGAAGGCTGAAGTAAATGTGCCCATAAAGATTTAATAAATGTTTCTATTAAATATATATTTGTTCTCCAAGGGAATTTTTAAATGACAACAGAAATAGTTAATTAAGGGCATAAATAAAAAATGTCATCTTTTCAAACAAAAAGTTTGGAAGGAGCATTGATTCTTTCTCATTATGTTATTCTAGGTTTATGAAATAACAGTAAAATGCAAACCTCTTAATGTAAGATTTCAAAAGTTAAATACCATTAATTTAAACTTCTCCTCTGTCTTTCCTATTCTTGCCCCTCCTCTCCTAGATAATTAGGATTAGCCAAATGACGGACAAGAGCGTGCTGTATATATTCCCTATATTAGCTAGCTATGTATCAGATACATGCAAGTAGATATCCTAATTAGACCATAAATAAAGTGCAGACCAAACAAGCAATAATAGTTACAAGTAAATCTAGCAGTCAGGGTTAACTTTTGCATTTTTTCACTCCCTTAAGCAAGTTAGGACTATGCTCAGGAAACTGAATCACTGTGTGTATCCATCTCCACTGAAAGTTGCTCTGGACTTTGATGCAGTTTGTACTGAGGTTAAAATCAAGCACAAGAAGTATTACTGCCTATGTACAGGTAGCAAACTCTTTTTGATTTTTTTGGACATTGAAGCATCAGTACATCCTTGGTGGCAAACCTTTTCTGCTCCAAAAGGACACTGCTCTACTGTGTACTCTGTTCTGCTCTTGAATACCAATAGATGTCCTCTTTTCCTCATTGCTACTGCTTCTAAATACCTTGAATGTTTATTAAATATTCTATTATCTTAAACTTATTTGCTTTCTAATCTTCCTCCAAGGATAGACAGGCATGCACTGAAATGTTATCTGCTGATTATTTAGGTTTATTCTATTGTGTTACATTAAGGTACTCTGTATTTTAAACATAGAATGGAAGATCAAAGAGTGGTATCTGGTAGGGTATCAAAGTTTTGTTTCTTATTCCCATTCTAGATTTGCAAGCCCCAAAATTCTCGAGCTGGGTAAACCTTTTTTTTGGTAACAGAAAAAGGTGGGGTTTAGACTAAAATAAACTTCTATTTTCCCCTTCTACCAGCAGAAGGAAAATTTTCCCCATCCGGTTTCTAAACATGCCCAACCACATCTCCTTAAATCCCATCCATGTAAACCTGCTGGAAATATGAGCTCATTCTGTCCACAATTCCAGCTGGCCAAAAACCTCAGGACTGTCTCTGTGCTAGAAGACAAAATATCTTATGCACAGAGGTGCAACACATCAGCTCAGATTCAGAATGACTTTGGCACAGTCTCATACTTTTTGGCTGGCTGAGGTCTGGTCATGTCTGGTCTCTGGACAGGAGCACACACAGTGTGACTCTACAGTGAACAGCCTTAGGAAGAATGTCACACTTGGATAACAATTCTCGAGTTTACGAGCTTTTGATTACCTTTGCTACTCAAATTATTTTTCTGTTCCTTTATGGGTCTCCTGATCTTGTGCAGCAAAAGCCTGAAACTGTCAACCTGTTCAAAATTATAGAATCTTTATCGGCCCATTATTTCCAACATCTGACTGGTAATGCAGAGCAATAACTGTTAGGTAATAACGTCAGTTTCTGATTAGAAAAGCTAATATTGTACTAGCAATAAACTTTGTTCACTCTGCAGAAAAGATACATCTGTCAAGACATTTGGGAAGGACTCTGCAGTACCCAAAATAAACAAGCCAAAGAAACTATTAGTATTAACACAGGTAACATAAAAATAAAATTCATCCGAAAACCGAACAGAAAATTTTGTGTTCCCAAGTTCTTCATAGAACATAATCAGCTTCTACCACATTATCCTGTGCAGTGGCCACCTCAGTGGGAATTAATGTGACTGTTTTGGGGGAAAGAGGATTTTAATCTGGAATAGGCATTCAAATTCAGTCCTGTCTTAGTCCTTCAGCATGACTTCACTGTTCCTTAATTTTGCTCTCCACTTCTGACTTCCCATGTTGAAGATATTTGCAGGTGAAAGGTGTCTGCAGAAGGAGCTTCAAGCCTAAAATGTTTTCAAGATCCCTGAAATATCAGACTGTTGCCCCTGTCAAATGAGCTCCTGAGGAGTGAAGGCTTTTCATTTTTTATCCCAGATCTAGTAGGAATTATTCAATTCTATAACCAGGTTTCCTCTGGCTGCTACTGATGCTAGTAATAAAAGCAGTTTAAAATTCATGAGGGGCATCTGACTATTTTCCATTTCTAGCTGAGTACTGCATTTTGTTTTCCTCAGTCATGCTCAGAACACCATTGTGCAAAGAAACACTGCTGAAATGAATCATTTACTCCAACTGTGGTCACAAATGAAAGCTAAACAACAGAAATTCATTGCACTGTCTCTGCCTGCCCAGTGCCTCTCTGGGATCAGAGGAAGCAATGAGAAACAACAGGGAACTGTAACAGAGACAGGAGAGCACTTGCTGTTGGCAAGCTAAGGGTAGCAAAACAAACTCAAGGGCAGGATGTTCCTGCAAAGGACAGGATGTCCTTGGATGGGTCTCCTTGAACACAGCACCCTGTGGTGCTGAGAACACGAGGCTCCCAAGGACTGTAAAGGCTGACTAAGTTTTATTTTGAAAGGTTTGCTGCTATTGTTCAGCTCCAAGGGAAGTTTTCATCACTAAAAGTCTTCTGGATGGATTTGTCAGCCACCACCAGGTGGTTTCTTTAGAAGAAACTACTGCAGTTAAGTACCTAATAAAAGGATTCTCAGAATGTAGTCAGGCATAACTCTAATCCTGATAAATCAGAATATTAAGCCAAAGATTTGTTCTGTGTAGCAGACCTGGGATTAACAACTGTCTTGTAGAGCATAGTTGAGCTGCTTAGGTGTCCTACAGCATTCAAATATCTTTCCCTCTCCAGTATGTATTTAAAAGCTCCCTCCTGACCTTTTTTCCCTCTGCTTTAAATTTTGAAGTGCTGTTTTCTCTTCATACATGTCTCTAATTTTAGTTGAGCACTTCCAAGGACATTACCCTGGCTCTTGTGAGTGTTTCGTGTTGGTGAGGTTGTCTTGAGATCTATGGTTTCAAGCTTCTGTTAGGGTTACTCGCAGCTAAAAAGCACAGGAAGCTTTTGAAATCTTGTTTGGGAAAAAATATGGGTGAAGAGGGACTTTGGTCAACCTCAGGCTGCAGTTTTGAAAATACTGGTAGTACTCAAGCAAACATATGAAAGGCACTCCAGAAAGTCAGATACTCATATATTGCCTAGTACAATTTCTTGAGCTTTAGAAGATATTTCACCTAAAAGAAACTTCTTGCAAGAAGGAGGGTGAGCAAACAGCAGGGGAAAAAAAAGGCCAACAGGAAACTAAATTAATTAAAGTGGATTCAGAGAAAATGGCTCTATTGAATGCCTTTTCCCTGGAAAAACATGACAAAAATGCTCAAGCTCAAATATAGAATCTCTTGAAAATGTTCAGATAAGTGATTGATTTATAATTTATTTTTAATGTGAAAAAGAGATATAAAAAGAAATAGCATATTTAAGGCCTGATCCCACACCTGCACCTTTCTGTAGAGTGAATGAGTCAGAGTAACTGTTTCAAATTCAAATGTTAGTTGAAAAGGTTTTCAAAGAGGTGGTAAAATAAATAGTAACAAATGTGTGGGACCAGATGCTACTCATGCAACAGCTCTAAAGGAAATAAAATGTAAAATATGTAGTATGCTGCCAATGTTTAAATCAGTCGTAGTACCAGAGTAAAAGGCAGAAAATGGGACCTCAGTTTTAGAAAGAAGACTATGGGGATTCAAAGAGCTGCATGCCAGTAAACTGGACTGGGATACAGAGCAAATTACTTGACATTACATGAAGAATAGAGTTTATAGACTTATGAGTAGATGTGATAAAATGAGAATGAATCCAAATTGCAGATGGATGTAGTGCTTCAGTAGCACTTGCCGGTCTGCCAGTCATGAGCAAGAACATGGATCACTGTGGTCCAGAAGGTACCATGGGGCATGTGAATTTCCCAAAACTTTTAACAGGGACAACAAAAGCTGATCGGAAGAAGAAGCTGCCATAGAATACAAGAGCAGATCCCACTGTGAATTAGTAACTGTGCAACAGGTTAGAAGCAAAGGGTAGGGATAAGCAGATAGTCCTCAGTAGACTCCCAAGGGGTTTGGGCTGTTCAAACTACCCCTGGATGATATGGAAAGGAAGTAAATAGCAAGGGGGTAAAGTTTTCCAATGCAAAGTTATTTCTTTGCCAGATGTTGCAGAAGAATCTCACAAGATTGTGTGACTGGCTACTAAAATAGGAGATTAAATGCAATATTAATATATGTAAATCAATGCAGTCAAAGAAATAAACCTAAGAATACATAGAAATGCGTAAGTATTAAATGAGCTCCAAAATGGACCTTGAATTCACAGAGGACAGTGCTATGAAAGTCTCTTATCATTGCTTAGGCCTTTTCATCAAATCAGATAAGTATTAGTGATCATGAGAAAATTAATAGAGAAATTAATACAGACATCATCACAATTATGTGTATATTAAAGCTATAGGGTACCCTAACTTGCAAGGACATTAAGAGGAATTCTGATCATCCCATCTCAATAAAGATATAACAGAATTTAAAGCAATTCAGAGAAGAAAGATGGTGATTAGAGACACAGAGTAGTATCCATATGGAAGTTAGAAAACAAAATGAGAAGCCTAGGTAAAAGCGATTGTGAGAGAAATGCAATAAAGAGCTATAAAAGCATTAATGGAATAAAGTGTTGAGCAGGGAAATAGCTATTCTTTATTTCCCATAAACAGGAGTAAGAAGACAGAATTACAACACAGAATTAAAACAAATAATTAAATCTCAGATGAAATTTGGACATGGATTCAAAGAGCAAGTTCAACAGAAAAGTTAAAAAACATCTATAAAACACAGTATAGAGATGAAAGGTTTTGGTCAGAAGGTCCCTAGATGTGCAAAATATTCAGAGATTAAGTCATGCAAGTGGAAGGATCCGTGTATGTACCTCCTACATCCTAACAGTATTTTCTTATACGTCTCTCACTGAATGCAAAAGAAAAGATGGAGCTTGAGTTTGATACAGACATTATGTTCTTACTGTCTCCCTCTTCAAGTGCTTTTATCTGCTTTCATCCATACACATATTATAACTGGATCAATGCACATGTGGGGACTCTGGAGTGGGTAACAAGGCAACCTTTTCAAAGGACATACTGTCCTTAAACTATTTTAGCTGTGTTGGGAAGTGAATTCCTCTGTAAACAATGATATTGGATTAACAGGATATGGTGTTCACTCATTTGTAAGTAGGTTATACTCACATATTCACCATGTCCCTTACACACTGCTCCTGTCTGGATTTAACCTCACACATGCCCATTCCCTTCTGCACTATTTTACAAGGATTTCTATGGTAACCTTTACTGGAACAGATCCACCTCAAAAAATCCACTGCATTTTTTACAGAAAAGAGGTTTCCTCTTGGTCACATCACTTCTTTGCCCTACAATGGCACAGTGGGCATTTGCAGAGACAACAACGAGCAGTAGGGATTAAAAGGTAGGTGGTGACTATGTTGTCAAATGTGCTGATCAATAGACAATCCTTGGTACACGTCATATAATTAAGGAGAGAGAATCTGGCCTAGAGTTACTCATCCTCATTCCACTGTGCATTCAGTCATTGAAAATGGACAAAACCTGTGCTGCTCTTAAGTGCTGCCCAAATCTCACGAGTCTGTGGTGTCTCATAACACACCAACAGTTCCAATTAGACTGAGCTGACAAACTTAACGTGTTTTCCATCATCATCTGTTCCTTTATTAAAGATTCTGGTCTCCCTGATCTTAGCTCAATAGCTCCACGTCACACACAATTTCCTTAATCAGAGAACAAAATCTAGGTTAAAAGAGTGCTAAGGCAAACTCATAACCACAGGGAGATTCACAGTGCAGGCCACAGCCTTTTGCTAATGAAACACAGCAGGCCACACCAGACCTCTGGGGTCTTCCTGCACCAGACATGCCCCTCTGAGGGCACCTTTTCTCCTTCAGGACCCTTGCAACAGCAAGAGTGCTCAGGTCCTCATAACTGCTAAGCACCTTCAAGGACTGGAATATGACTATGAATTTTATTGCTTTCATTACCCAGCATCACTGACCTAACATAGTTTTAATTAATTTTATGTGTGGTTTGTATTACCTCGTTTTTTTTTTTATTATGGAGGAACTTTTCAGTTACAGCTAGATAAATCATTGGACACATAGTATTAGTACAGAAAATTGTACAAAACATGATAGCTATTCCTAATAAACCCAGTTTGAACTAGGTGCAAATATGAGAAATACATATATAGCCTTTCTCTCCTGAAAATGCCTAAGGTACCACACATGCCAGCAACAGGAAGGAAGGTCTTCAGGAGTGTCATTGTTATTGATGTGTCAGACTCTGTTTTGCTGGACCCCTGAAGCAGAGCATCATAAAATCAAAGGGAATTTCTGTGGTTAGTACTGAAATCTGCAACCAAATACTAGCACAAGTCTATCTCTTTTATTAAAACAAAAGAGTAAATTTCATTGGTAGGAAATGTTTATTTCTATGAACACTCTTAAATTTTTAATATAAAGTAAAAAATTAAACAAAACTCTTCTCCCTAATGGGAGATATAGTTTGCTACTTCACTCCCCATGCCCATATTCTCCTTCACAGACTCTAAACTTCTGCCAAACCATAGTCCTGTCTCTCTGAGCAATACCCTAGGAAACAGACAGGTTTTGTTGAAAATCTTCTCTAAGACCCAATTTTGTTTCCATCATTTTTAGGCATTGTGAATGCAGTTGCAAGGAAACCCAAGAAAATGACCAATCCTGATGGACACAACTGGAAAATTCACCTTCTGTGATGACTATACCACTTCTGAGATTGTATAAATACCACTTACCTACATGATAATAATAATTTACACATCTAAATGCACATTCTGGTTTTCCATTCTTTATGACGACAAAATCCTGCAAGCTCCTTGCTTTGTTCTGATCCTCGTGGTCTAGGTGTTCTCACCATGTGAGTCACAAGGGCCATGAGTTTCTTCCCAGCAACATGTTTTAACAGTGACCTGAGTTCACGTCAAAAAACAGAACATTAGGGGAAAAGGACCCAACCAGCACACACACTACACTCATCCCAGTATAACCCTAATATTGTGTCTTTTGCAAACACCCTCAGTAGGCTCACACACCTACATTTCCACAAAATACGAGCATCCTTTTTTTATTTTCAATTATGTAGACATGATCATCTTTATGATTACCCTTTACAAACTTCAAATGTTTGCTGGATGTTGGCTTCTCCTGAGTCTTCTCATGAGCTTTTATGCCCATGAAATACATGACCGTGGCTATTAATCCGAGTCAAACTGCAACTGGAATTATTCCTGAAACTCAATCTATTCAGTAAACTCATATATTGACAAGTCAATAAAGGTTGACATAAGTACAGTTCAATATTCTTCACATTTGTTTGGATTTAGATGTTTCTGAAAGATTCCTAGCATTACATATGATGGTCTTACAGAGATTCTGTAGAAATGCTGATCTGTAGAAATAGTATAGTACTCCTGGCCAAAATTCAGAGAAGACTTATTTAGACAAGCAAAACTGCTGCAGGTTCCAAAGACAGACTATTTTAAAGCATCAGGTTATGAGAAAGCATTAAAAGGCAGAATCAACTTTAACAACAGAGACTTCATTATGATAGCCATAGCTTGCTATGAAATATATTCTACACACTCACTTAGATCATTATGGTTTTTGTGGTAATTCTCAGTTATACTAAGAATATCTTTACAATGATAAGAAAAGGAAGGAATAGACAGACAATAGACCTGCTTTAGGCATTTTCCATGAAAAAGATGTGAATAATTTGCAATTTATATTCAAATCTAGGTCTGAAGAGGAAATTTCTAAGATTAAGGTCAGAGAAGGGCAAATGGCTTAGATATTTTCATACATTGTTTCAGAAGAGCATGGTACTTTACTGCAAGGTTTGTGCAGCAAGCACACCACCCCTTTGGCCATTTTCCCTCGGAGCACTCTCAGACCTGAAGTGTGTACCACTCTGTGAAGGAGCTGCACGGGAAACCAAGAAATCTGGTTTCTCTTTCTAGGTTTAAGTAGGGAGAGGTGATAGGCACTTTAGGTGTGCGTAGTTTTACATCTCAGACTGAGACACATACACTGCAAATACATATTACAGCTTAGGGATCCCTTGTGCCTTTGGGGCTGAAATTCTCTCTCTCTTCTCTCTCCAAACAGTTTGTGTAGACGAGCAGTTCCACTGAATTCAGCAGGAATTATTCATCTGCTCATCCTTCAACCTGGACCCAGGCTTGTAGGTAGCTCTAATTTTATAAGGGTGTATTTATTTGATTTTATTTCATTCCCAGAGAAATAATACTTGGTTGAGAGAGTGAAATGCTTGCTATTTTCTTTGCTGAAATGATGGCTGTGAAAACAAAAACAAAAACAAACAAACAAACAAAAAAAAAAGGGAGGAATAGGTTAGTTTTCAAAACTATTTTTAATAGAATGTTCAATATAATGAAAATATTTTTGATTTACAATTTACACTGAAACAAAAATAAAGAAGATTAAAATGGCCTTTCTGTTTCCCAATGAAAAAGCAGCTGATCTGGCCTGTAAAGTTCAAATTGTAAGGCTACATATCATGAGTCTTACTTTAGCAATATTAATATGGCAAAATCATCCTTTCATGTAAAAAGCCCAGTAAGAGCTGATTATGATTTTCCTGCTGACTAATATATAAGAACCTAGGAATCTGTGCAAGATTTGGTTGTATTTTACTTATGTGAAAGAAAAATGTCCACGATCGTGTGCTTTATTGTTAAGCATTTTCTCTCAAGGGCCAAAACCAATTTTATGGTTTATCATTTTTTTCCTGCAATACCACCTGCAGAAACTTGTTGGTCAGATTGTTTCCATTTCTTTCACCTCCTCAGAGGTTTGTATTTCTCCACACAGGTAACATACGAACCTCCTATTTTCCACCTCCTGCAGCCCTGGTGCTCTGTATAGTTTATCCTGTTTACGATTGATTTCCCACTGATAAATCCCCCACGACCCAGTGAGCTGCCAGGCGTGCTGTACTGTGGATGCCCAGTGAACCTCAGCTGCTCTGTCAGCCTCAAGAAAGCTGCAGACCAGAGAAGTCTTTTCCCAGATGAATAATAAAAAAAAAAGACCATCAAAACCCAAACTTTCCCATTTCTGTTTTCTGAACTTGGTTAGAGTCTTACTGTACATCATTCAGCAGCTCTTTTTTCCCCCCTCTCATATTAAAAAAATCACGCAAGAAAACCTTTCCAAGTTCAATTAGTCCTGCTTACTTGGATTCAGAAGCTGACAAAACAAACACAGATTGAAACACGACAGAGAAATTTAAGGTTAATAGTGGAGAGATTAACAAATTCCCTGGTGGAAAAAAAGAGGCTCGAGAAATAACTCAGTTGCTTGCCCTTCTTCCTGCTTTTTCTAGACAACTTGACCACCTTATTTAATAATTTTCTCCCTCAGTTCTCACTTATGTTACAGGAACAGCTGTACCCTCTTTTGCCCACTGCCTGTCTCTGGAAAAAATATAAGAATTACAAGGGTTGTAATGTTGCAAAGTAGGAATTTATCACTAGCTTTAACCAGGCTATAAGAAAATATCAATCTTTTTTCATAAGGAAATTTGCTTACAAGTATAACATTATGGAAGCAAGGAATTTTCCAAAAATATCTGGATTTCACAGGAAAAAAAACAGAAGCTTTCAAAATTAAAATTTAATATACTGTAAAAATTTTATACCGTTTTTGTTGTTGTTGTTGTTAAATAGAGGTAAAAGCTCTCTTTATCTTAAAAAATACTTTAGTTGGAAAATTATGTTTTCACAAAGAACCACAGAGAAGGGAAAAATTCAGTCATCCCTATACAAATTATTAACACTATTAGTGAGTTTGCTAAATTAATGAGTTACAGGAAGACTGAGAAGGGTGATATGGCTTAAATCTGAAAAAATATTAACAGAATTAAACTCAGCCAATATTCAGTTGTTAATATTGAATGAAATTATGAAGACACAGAAAGTTAAGTACAAGCTTAACTCTTTTGCTAAATACTGATTTGAGTCCAAGATCAAATGACAGCAAATATTTTTCCTTGTATTTTGTGCATAGGATGAGAGAAACCTGAATGTATCTGGGAGGTAGATTAGTGTTCAAAATAACAGTCTATTAAAATGGAAATTAAATAAATTCTACTGCCTGGAAAATAAATGAGTTTTTAGCAACTGTCATCAGACCTGGATTCCACCTTCAGCCTCTCTGAGCCCTTGTCAGCTGGATTCCAGCCCGGATGAAGTGGGTAGGAGAGCACAGGAACCTAATGAAAATAATTGGGAATTAGTTTAGCACAGTCATACAGCTGAATTATCCAAAGATCAGTCATTTGTTTGGAGCAGACTCCCCAGGGATTCATTCAGCAGAGGAGTGTGTAGGCAGAATTCCAGCATTTTAACCAAACAGGTATTTGCCACGGACTTAATAGAAAATAATTTGACTTGCATTTGGATTCTCCTCAGAAAATCCTCAAAGTCCAGCTTCTTCCTTGGAAATCTCTCAGATCCTAGCCTGTGAGAAAACAAGGGACTGGTCTTAGTGTGTGAATCACAGTCTCCCTGTCCCTTTCATCTTTGCGTTTAAATATCCCCTGCTCTTGCTCAGCAAAGCCTTGAGTGCAGCTCTGTAGAGACTGAAAAATGACAATTTCTCAGTCCCAAAAGTTCAAAGCAAGGTGGGAGATGTGTTTTGGGCACTGGGCTCTGGGCAGGTTTGTGACAGGGACCACCCTAGAGCTGGGTCTGGGAAAAGGAAGGTGCAGACGCAGCCTCAGAGGGCTGTCAAGGAGTAGCGCATTGGTCACGCTAGCACTTGGAGCGCTCAGCCCCCACCAGCCAGCAGCACCAAGGAGTCCCAGAAAGAATTGGCTCTCCTGCCTTCTCCAGGAGGCTGCAGCACTGTCTGGACAGGCACTAGACAAAGAGACATCTTACCAAGTACTGCAGGATGAGGTTATGAGAAAGCACTTGATGTTCCTCAGTTCCATCAACCCAATCCATACAAACACCATCTCAAATATATATGTGTTGTACAATTCTTTAACCCCTGCCAGAAACTAAGTACCACACAGCTGCTTACTGCCCCCACTCAGTGGGATAGGGAGGAAAACTGGAAAAAAGTTAGAACTCATGTTTTGAGATAAGAAAGGTTCAATAACTGAAATAAAATGTAACATTAATAATAACAGTAGTAGTGAAAGGCAGAGAGAGAGGGATAGGAATGAAACCCAAGAAAGACGAGTGATGTGCAGTACAATCATTCACCAGGTGCTGACTGATGTCCAGCTCATCCCCGAGCAGCAATCGGCCCCGAGCAGCCGATTGCACCCCAGTTTATCCACTGAGCATGACATCCTAAGGCATGGAATATTCCTTTCGCCAGTTCAGGCCAGCTGTCCTGGCTGATCTCCCTCCCAGCTTCTCGTGCACTTGCTCACTGGCAGAACAGGGGAAACTAAAAAGTCATTGACGTGGTGTAAACACTACTGAGCAACAACCAAAGCATCAGTGAGTGTACTGACAGCATTATTCTCACATGAAATCCAAAACACAGCCCTGTACCAGCTACTAGGAAGAAAATTAACTCTACCCCAGCACTGATGAGCTTTACCCTCAACAGCATGGAAATGCCAGAGAGCCAAATAATGAAGAATTTTTTAACAGGAAAAGAAAAAACACTGAGTGCAATACACAATTATTAATACTCTTCCTGAAGAATATCACAGAAGACGAATTGTCCAGATGGTAAAGTGCAATCATGGGACTTGGGAGACAGGCATTTATTTTTGTACAATATCACAGGCTTCTTGGGTGACCTTAGGAAAACCTTTCTATGAATAACACTTTATGAATTATTTGAATACTTGATAATATCTACATTCTGCACTTCAGACAGCTAATTTCAGTATTCTAAAATTTCACTGTCAGCATCAAAGGTGCCTGCCTCTCTCCACTGATTTATAACAAAATTCTGGCTTTCAGCTTTTGAATGGCATCTGAGGTGGATTCCTATGGTAACTGAAGATGCTGTAAAGATTCCCTTTAGGGGTAAAAATCCATAAGAGAACTTGGGTTGCTAGGTCATCTGTTTCTAAAGCTAAATAATCATAATATACAGCCTACACAAAGGGATAAAGATTTAGTAATACAAGAAAAGCACTTTGAAGTTTTAATTTTACAGAAACACGGGTACTGATGCGCAATGTCACAGGCAGGTTGTTCTCTACCCAAATTCTGACTAGGTGGAGCCAGTATGTCCTTTTGAAGTCCTCCTCTGAAACTGAAATAATAAAATAAATAAAAAGTACTACTGAGGATGAACACAAGATTCATATAATTAAAATCAAACTGGCATTAGTGAGCTTTATCCAAAGCAGATCTAACTTTTAAAAGGAAAATATGGCTTTGGGTGGGTACCATCTAATAGAAATAGACCCCTGGTTGAGAGGAAGAATGAGGGTAGAGTCAAAGGAGAGCAATAAGCCATTCTTTCACCCTCGTGTGCACAGGTGAGTATAATTTCCTCATCTTTTTCAAAGTAGTCATGTTTCTTATCATATAAATTGATCATATAACAACAGCATAGGTCCTCCCCTAAAAGATCCTGCCTGAAATTCATCCAGTGGTTGGGATGAAGGAAATCTTGAGCTAATACTGGTGGTTCTCTTGTCTTTGTCTCATATCCTCCTTGGCAAAAAAAAAAGAGAACAAACTTTGATTCCAATATCTAATTATCTAATCACTGATAATCACTACCTTAAACAGATATATTACTGTAATCACAGCCAGAAACAGCCAGAAAACCAATGTTACTCACAAGGAGAAACATGGAAAGCTGAAGAAAGCTCTGCTATTTCATAAATACTGCCAATAATAATCTAGAGAAAGTAGTGAGTTTAAAGAGTCGGCTATATTTTCTGTCACCTTGAATCCAATAAAAAGTTAAACCACTCTTTGTGGCATGGACGTCTCTTTGTTCTTTGCCTTTGGATATATTCACACAACAGAACTATGAACCATGAGTCAGATTTCTAAGCACTTTACACAAATAGCTGTTATCTGATTAGAAAGTAAAGACTATGCTCATGTCCTTAACATGAATCTGATTTTGTTCAGTTTTCACAATACATTCTCAACCTGGAGGAAAGAGAAAACATACCTGGCAGAAAAGAGATGATGACCCCTTTACCTTGAAAATACCATTTGAATTCTAAGAGCACAAAGGAAGAGAAATTAGGCCTGGTTTTTATCTTTACCTGAGCTTGATTAGGGCATAGAAAGTTCAGGTATTACTTATGCCTCACAGCTACAGTCATCAAAGAGTAGAGAAGCTGACAGAACAGAAAGAAATGTATAGAAATTAGAACTTTTTAACCAATATTCCAGCTGCCTGATTGCAAAGGAAATGTTCAAAATAAAAACTCTCTAGAAGTAAATTGACACATTCTGTTCTTATTAGCATCCAAATTAGTAAATCAGCAGCACAAACAGTGAAAACTTTACCTGAGATCACTCTCCTGACTTAAGATGTTTGAGAGGAAAGCTTTAATTTAAAAACCATGATGACCACGCATTTAAACATTTTAACACATTATTATTGTGCACAAGACTTCATAAACAGGTCCAAAACTAAGGAGCACAAAAACTTTAGTCCATTTTTAGTATTTCCCTTTTATCTTCAAGTCTGAACTCAGACTTTCTGGATTTCCCAGAAGCCTGTTGAGCTGAAGGGCATATCATTAGAGCATTTCATTCCCTATGCAGAACCTTGTAATCTCCACAAACCACTAGAACTATTTATGGTTTTGGAGAGGCCACAATTGCCCATTGCTTAGATTAGATCAACCAGTTGAAAATTCAGCATAAACAAAGCACAAAAGAGCAAAAGACTGACAGCTCTAGTAAGTTGTTAGGTGCAAGAAAGAGGAAATGTACTCTTGTCTTAGAAAATCACAGAGAGAAGGACATCACTGGTTTAGATAGCAAGACAAGTTTTCCCAACAGCCCTCTACAAAGGCTTTACATTTACATCTGGTTTTGGTGTCTCAGAATCTGATGTCTTTCCCGACTATAAATACACTTGCACTATAAATACGCTTATCGTCTCTTGTAAAATGTTTTGAAATCTTCTGAAGAAAAGCACTAAATATGCAGCCTTCTATTTATGGAGAAGCTTAAGGTGAGATAATATTCTCTGCACTGAGATTTCATGGTTCTGCAGGGAGGGTTGGTCTCCCATCAAAGAGCTATTTACACATTAGAAAAGATCTGTCAATCCCACCACTGCTGATCAAGGAAAACTAGTAAAAGAGCTAGTAGCAATCGCAGTTGGGGAAAGAAAATATAACAACAAAACTGCAAGAAAGCAGTGACATTGATACCAAGCTGGAGCATGAGTCCTTACCTCCTGAGAAATTCAACATACCAAACTGTCTTCACACTGTTCTTGATTTAGCTAACCCAAATGTAGACAGAAGTGACACCAGATGAGTCAGGCACACCGTCTGGACTCAAACTCTGAATTTGGAACTGACAAACTCACGAAAGTTTGCCTGGCTCTTTCATTTCAACAGTTAAAGCAAAAGCCAAATTTCCTTTTTAGCTTTCAGACAACATGTACTTGAACATATCCAAAGTTCAAGGGGTTTTCTGAAGAGGTATGCTGCTGAGATTAAGTAGAAATTATCTAAGAACTCAAATTTTAACCCACATTAAGGCAGTGAAAAGGGCTGGCAGAGATATGTGGGAAGGCCTGTTGTGGAAATTTTGTGCAGTGGTTGCTTGCTTCCGTCCACTGAAATACATATGCTTAGGTTTGGCCAAGTAACAGTACTTCATTGCTAGCCACTGAAAACTTGGAGAGCTGTTACTCCCAAATTATGATTGCTCAGAAGGTGTCAACAAACTGAACAAGACAGGCCTCATTTGCTGCAATCCTTTTACCCCATAAATGCCTCTCTCTACATTTATGAAAGGAAAGAATATCTACACAAATGTAAACCACAAATTCTCAGTCCCATTAAGCATTGCACTCATCATTGCACACTAATCTATGAATAAATGGGTACAGAAGAGATGTATCTAATTGGAATGTACCATTTTCAAAGGAAGTTACGTGATCTCCACACTCCATTTAATGTATTATTCCAATAATGTAATTCTTAGTGTGAAATCAGAAAATTCCTGTCCAGGGAGTGGGTGGGAGGAAGATAAATATGATCATGGTCAAGGTAAAATGAAGTGATCAATGATCTGAGACTTAAAAAATGAAATTTTAGCCAAAAGTAGTATGCTATACCATCCAATAAACAAAAGATTGCAGTTTAAGTATCTGAATAATTACTGTGTTTGGAAAAAGAATGCACAATGTTTGATAATCCTTTCTGAATACTTGTACTGTTTCTTCCAGAATTTATGCCTAGGAATTGACTAATCTGAAGGTTGCTATGGAAAACACTCAACATACACAGCACATGATGTAGGGGGCAGATACGAACAAAAGTGGAGACCGGTGTCTGTAAAACTCCTTATGTTTGTTCTATATATTAATTGTCAAAATTATTAAAGCAAGAAGAGAAAAACAGACCACATAACTCTGCCTACTGATTTCAGAGGGATTGCAAAATCAGAATTTGGCTTCAGGATATTTACATGAGGTTTTAAAATCATTAGGTTAATAAATATGCTTTTCTCCCACCTTGATGCGCCTGCCCCTCTCCTTGGGAAAATTATATTCTATCAAGATTTTCTTTTTCACTGACAGAAGGACAATCAGAGAGATGTCAAAACAGTCCTACTCTCATCTTTATTATTGTTGTTTATTAGTGATGACAGGTATATCCTTAGACACAAGCGTTTTGATGTTAGACCTTATAGAAAAGTGCAACAAAAAAGTCAGCAGAGGGCTGAAGACACAGTTCAAGAAAATGGTGGGATACTCTCAGCTCAATTGGGCACAATGATGAGCATGACATGGTTGTGTCTGCCACATGGGCTGCCTGTAAAAGCTTCAGATACCACAAGATAACATTTATGGAGGATTTCAAAGAAAGTCACAATATTCTGACTAAGGGGTGTTGCACCGCCGTTGACCACTCTATTAGCCCGCCGTGGCCAGGCAGGACGATGTCCAGTGCACGGTGACCCAAAGGTGCCTAGGCTGCTGTTTGCCTCCGGCGACTCTGCCCCTGAAGCAGGCTGTCACCTAGCAACCTTGCACTTGCCGCGGTGTAGAAGCCCTGACACGCAGGGTAGGCGCAACTGTAGCCGGTGAAAAGGTAGCGGAGATGGGAACAAAGAGCGAGAGGAGACCTCCTGTGCTGGCGAATTCGAATGTTCTTTATTCCCCAGCCTCGCAGGGAGAGACGTGGGGTCAGGATACACTCAAAGGGACCACGCACAAAAGGCGAAGAGCAAGGGGTTACACAGGGTTTTAAGGAGGGGAGGAGTTGGGAGGAGATGGGCGGAGATAATTCCCTGGGCCAATGGGGACAAGTTACATAATATGGGTAAACCAATGAACATTGACCCAGGGCGGACTCAGGGGCGGGTGCGGTGAACACAACCAATGAGGGAAGGAATAGGGTAGAAGGTTCTAGGGACAGGGAGGAGAAAGGGGAAGGGTTTAGGGATGGATAACTTAACAGACATAACAGATTGACAACCAGGTAAGAAACTTCGAGAACAGGGGGAGGAGAGCCCGGGGATTGACATCCCCGGGGGAGTGGCCAGCCCTCAGACTCCTCCTAATGATTCTAGACTCCCAGGGGGATCAGCCCATTCAACTTCTGTATTAACCCACATACTGAACCCCCCGGAGTCATCGTTAGGAGCCGGGGCGTATGTATGAGTGGCCACGCCGGCGGTGCCAGGTAGAGAAGGGGCAGCTGCCACGGGAGCTGCCTGATGCACCGCCACAAAGGGGCTCGAGGCAGACCATCACCTGGATAGAGCTGTCCCTGACTGACACTACAGTGACTAAAAAGCAAGTCTGCCACAATTCCTATAGACAAAGTATCTTCACGTGACCTGGCTTGGGCTTATGAATAAAGTTTGTTCCATATTTGGCTACTTTTCTCAGATGGTTTTTCACATCCTGGAAAGGAGTTGGACATTTTCTGAACAAGCGTTTTCTCTGTGTTTCTTAAGCTGCCATCATTGACTTCAACCATCTCTAGAGTGCGTTTACTTCCCACTGGAGAATCTTATCAGAATATATTTTCACTGACACTGTGGACAGAACAGTCCATAATCAATTTTCACCAGTTGCACAATTTTCAACATTTGCATTATGCTAAGAATACCTGATGTAAGCCATTGATATACATGTCTAAAACATATCCATCCATTCTTATGTTTTCAAATCACCCTGTCTTCCAAACAAGGACAGAAGCTCTGAAAATTTAAAGCGATATAGGGAACAAAAACCTATACCTCTCATTTTCAGAGGTGTCAATAGGGTACACTGGAATCGAATCCCTACTGGCTCTCCACAGACTGAGGCATATGTCGTGGTTTAACCCAGCCAGCAAAACAGACCCACACAGCCATACACTCGCTGCCTGTTCTGCCCCTCTCCAGCCCCATCCCTGGGGGTAAAAATTAGTAAAAATGAGAAAAGCCATAGGTTGAGATAAAGTCAGTTTAATAGGTAAAAGACAAGCTTCCTGTGCAAGCAAAGCCAAACAAGGAATTCATTTGCCACTTCCCATGGGCAGGCAGGGGTTTAGCCGTTCCCAGGACAGCCAGGTTTCATCACACCTGTGGTGACTTGGGAAGTCATATGCCATCACTCCAAATGTTCGCCCTTCCTTCTTCTTCCCGCATGTTTATGTGCTGAGTGCGATGTCATATGGGATGGGATATCGCTCTGGTCAGTTGGGGTCAGCTGTCCAGACTGTGTCCCTTCCCAACTTCTTGTGCACTCCCAGCCTCCTCACTGGTGAGGTGGGGTAAGGAGCAGAAAATGCCTTGACTCTGTGCAAGTGCTGCTCAGCAATAATGGAAATATCCCTGAATTATCAACACTGTTCCCAGCGCAAATCCAAAATGGAGCTCCATAGCAGCTACTATGAAGAAAATTAGCTCTGCCCCAGACAAAAGCAGCATAGCATGGCAGACAATTCTGTTATAATCTATTACAATTTACAGAGAACAGACTTTTTAGATGCTTCACTTGTTATCTTATCCTATCTGCAAAGAGTAGTAAGTAGACTCATTTTTTTTCAGCAAATATAATTTTTTAATTAATTTTATAAACAAAATCCTTTGCAGACATAAATATTTCACCTATAGCTTTCCTCTTTACTCCCCATCCCTAAGAAACTCGTATTGCTTATTTTTCATGAAAGGCTTGTCAAGATGAGAAGCCATCACAGAAACATTTCTGACATTTGGCTTATTCATAATCTAATTGTACTGGCAGGCAAGAAACTCCAAAAGTCCCTCGATGTGCCATGACAGTTTTTACATGGATCTTGAAAATACTTGCCAAGCAACTTTCACAGCCTTGAAGTTTCTGTCAAGAGAATAGTGAGGAATGAGAAAAATGGGGACTTCAACAACGTGAAATACAACTCCACAATTTTTCTTCCTTCATGCTGAAATACTGGCGTAAAATTGTGTGTGAAAGGCACAGAGGAAGACATATTTGCTCTTCTAAGAATTTTGTCTTTTATGAGCTTTACTAAGGCCATCCTGGGTTAAAGGTGTACAGTGAAGTCCTTTTAAATTATTATTCCCATTGTAGAGGAAGAAAGATTTATCCTGTATCAGAGAAAAGGTGAACCAGTGTCGTTTTCCCAGTAGCACCTACTAATGGATGTGTAAAGAGGAAGAGGAGGAGGATACGTACAGAGCAAGAACAGGTCTCATTTCTACAGACATGAGTTTCTCTTCCAACCGTCCTGGAGAGGATGGGCAGCAAAACAAGTATTTGTCTAGGTAAGAAAGTCAAGTCAACTGGTCTCCTTGCTCCATAAAATGTTTGCTGATGGGGAGGTCTTGGACTTCACTCTAAGCGGTGATACGTGAGGAAGCTTGTTTTCCTCAGACCCATTATTCCTGTCTGTCAGTCAAATAAATTTCTATCACCTATAGACATGTTACATTTAAGTTTCCCTTTTAAGTGTTTTTTCTTTCCCCTCAGTGGATCATTGATGCCTACAGAAACAACAAATAAAAAGGAGCAAAAAATTACATATAAAATTACTCTATGATCTGGGATCTATGTATTGTTTATGCGTTAAACATCTGACCTAAAATTTTTTCCTCATTGTTTAATATTTGAGCTCTTAATAGAGAACCAAAGAGATACTGCCAAAGGAGAGTATGAGGATGAATGAATTCACTCTGCTTTTGCCCATCTCCCTTCAATTTACTTCCATATTTTAACGTATTATGCAAGCTAATATAGATTCTCAAAACCACAAGAAAAGCAAATGTAACTAGAAATATTTATTTACTCTGTTCATGATAGAAGTCTTCTGATGCCCTTTTGAAAGATCTTAGTGGGTTTGAGACACTTAAGATAAAAAATACCATCTGTAGTAGAAAACAAAACAGGCATCAAATCTGCCGCTTTATGAGACTGAGTACTAGAATCAAAAGATTCTCAGCTATGTCACATTAACAGCAGAGTAGGTAGATTTATATGACCCCTTAATTGCTTTGTTAGACTTCATCATGTTCAAGATAGAACAGCTTAAGGCTGCCTGCTCCAAGACAGAAGAATGCATCCTCTCAGTGATACTAATTGCTTAGGATGGATTTTGTAGGAAAACGACAAAAATGCACTGGTTTAATATTTTCATCAGGAGAGATCTCAAAAGACAATTCAGTCTCCACTACAGACACATGTCTGAGCAAGTTGGATGAATTTTTCCATGGAAGGGAAGGGTTATCTTTCCTCTCTCAGCTAGACAGGGAGTGACAAGAAAGTTTAGGCTAGATGCTGGAATTAGGAGAAACTACTCCATCAAGATCTCTTTTTCTATGCAAATCCTCTTCATGCTACTGGAAATGGAAACTTCTCACAGTCTTGCTAACAGATTCCCATGCCTTCCTTCCAGGAACACTTCCTTTGCTGGAATTTATGCTGTATAGAAAAGCAGTGCAGTGGCTAAGGAGAAGGCTTTGGAAGTGAAGAGGAGCAGCAGGATGTTATCAAATATGCCTCACAAATTACTTGTGGTTTAAATGATTTAAGGATACAGGGTTGTTATTTCATTGGATGGACAGATTTGGTCAAATGCCTTAACAGCACTCACGAACATTAATATCAATTCCAAGTGGCTATTCAATTCCATGCTCATAGTCCTTGTTATTCAAGTTGCTATGTGACTGTCAGAAGAAAACAGATTGCCGTTCATTTTAATCAGTCAGATCACAGTTTTATTGAACGTGCCTGTTTGATGTGATTGCATCTTGTGCAACTGAGTGAAATGAGACAAAAAGAGCAATTTTATATCACGTAGATAATAACAGATGCGCCCCTCAGAATTCATTATAGAAATCTGTTTTGCAGCCGTATGTTCCACTTCATCTGAAATCCTTTTGTTCTCATCAGCCTCTTCCTGTGTGAAACAACCACTCTGCATTTTGCAAGCATCCACTAATAAAATCTGATATTACCTTGTCCATATCCTGGATCTCCTGCTAAATATTGAAAACTGAGAAGTCTAGTTTTCCATAACCTACTAAAATAGCCTCCATGTAGTCACCTGATTGTAAGCACCAGGCATATTTACCCTCTCGATTACTATTTATCCTTTGAATAGCACTCCCTAATAACTGAAAATAGAGAGCTTTAGCAGTAAACAGTTTAACCTTCCATTTCTTCAATTTCTTCTCCTGTCTCCCATTTTCACTTTCTTTTCTGATTTCGAGAATTCAGTCAGTAGAATTTGGGCAAGTTTTGGTCCTTTTCACTGCACCTCACTTCATCCCGATCCATTGCATTGTATTTGCTCTATTTCCACTTTTTTTTTTTCCCACTGGCCTTTTATTTGATAGTATCTCTTGTCCCCAGTGTTTGTTACACTTCTTCTCTGATACTGTGCTCCCTTTATTTTTCCGTCTTCCTCAGTCTAAGCCTTCAGGTTGAGCACAGCTGTATGAAATCTCAGCACATCCCTTGTGTCTTTTTAGATTGAATTGTGTTCAAATCTGTAGCCATCCAAATTCCCTTAGGACTTTTACGCACATGTATGAATCAAAATTACAGTTATGATATGCAGTTTCTTTTCCCCATAACCTTTCTTAAACATCTACGTGGCTATGCTGAGTAATATGTATTTTACTGGCTTGATTCTTGGCTGATGTATATTCAAGTGGCTCCACAGATTTTAGAGGACTTATTCCAAATTACATTACTGCAACGTTTGGCTGAAATCCTATCACCTTTGACATCATTGGCAAAACTCCCATAGTATTCAGCAAAGAAATTTCTTCAATGTATATGCTTGGCATATAGAGACCCTCCTCAGAGCAAAGTCATGCAGTCGGGCACGATGATGTCTTAAAGGTATCACATTCATCCTGTGAAGCCTGTTAGAGGTCAACACTAAAACATGACTTTTATTACTAGACAAGAGAAGAAATAAAAGAAAGGCGCAGAAACCTGAATTAACTTGCAGAAATCATTCAAAGTTATTTCTGTGTAAATCTGATGGTGACTCAGAGTGTGTCTTTACTTTTCTCTCTTTCTTATAAAGTCACTGGCTTCCTTAAATACCTCTCTTTCTCTAATTAGAAAACATCATTTTCTCTGGGTCAAACCTCCAGGTATATACATATAAAATTGGTGGATCAAGTACTGTTACAGACATATCTCTGCACCCACTCCTCACAGCCCACACACGTGGTACCCTCTCATGTTTAAGGGCACTTGGTAAGTCACCCATCCTTCCGTCTTGTACTCTGAGGTACTCCACCTGTTCTTCCAGGCCCTATTTTTCCTCCCACACCCATATGTCTACAGCATCCACAGTATCAGAACCCTACTGAATTATATTTCCCATCTCTCTGTGTCTCCCTCTGTGACTCCTGCGTGAGGTTTCCATACCCATAAGTCTAGACCTCGACATAGTGACTAATAAGCATCACTACCTGTTCATGCTTCAGTGTGCATTCTTTCTAATGTCCTCTCTATACAACTCCTTTCCCTCTCCCTAAATCCTTTCTCTTTTTCTACTTCACTCTAAGACTTTAAGACCATATCCAACTCATAGTACATTAGAGGCTTGATTCTTCAGCCTGCATTCTTAATATGACACCTAATAATCTTGGAGCATAGACTGGTATTGAAGGCCGCTAGATAATTAAATTCTCTTCTGTTCTTTATTAAGCTCTACTAAATATCTAATGTATAACCTCAGACCTTCAAAATCTGCCACATCTGTTTACATCTACTTGGACTGAATTTATTAAGGTGATGTTGTAGCATAGGTTTAAATAACATTTTGCACTATCAGATCCTGATCTGCAAATAATTTTGAAATCAGAGAAGCATTTTCAATCAATTAAGGGGGAAAAAAAACCACTCTGGATTCTTTTAATTTGTTTGTTTTAGTTTGAGTTGGCATTTTATTGTGATTTGAATTTTTTTACTGTTTCATTGAAGCACTCAGATCACCTTTTTTCCTTTATTTGAAATTTCCTTTCCTCAGTCTGAAGAGCAAATCAAACAGCCAGTCATACAGACAAGACTGGCTAGCTCTTTTTAACTCAATTGAAATACCAACAATAATAATAATTGATTTCCAGTCCTATTTCAGCAGAGGACATCACATACTTAAGCTATTGCCTTGTTGGACTAGAGGCATGCTAAATGATAAAGGGACTGTCTCTCAAGTCTTTTTGAAGACAGCAAGGGGATTTCTATTTCTTGTCAACCTGGAGGAGCCTGATAACAAGACTTTTTTTTCATCTGAAAGCTAGGCTTTCATCAAGTGCAACTTTTGTCTTGAGAGACAAATGCTGAGGTTCTGAAGTGTCAAAAAAACCTTCCAGTGAAAAGCAGGCATAAATTACACTTGTGTTAACAGTAAAGGGACAGATGCAAAATCCATATCAAAACGTTATGAATGATATTGTGGGCCTAATGTTGCTTTGTGTGTGACATTAATGCCATTGAAAGCACATTGACATAAAAGCCTAATATAAACATTACCAGCTAAGCCTGAAATAAAGGCAGGAAGGTTGTCATTGACAGTATGGATATAAACATATCAGTCTTATAATAGTATTATAAATAAAAAGGTTGTTAATTTAACAATGGCCATATATATATATTTAAGTAATGTCAGTGCTCACAGACTGCCAGCCTTTGTTTCAGCATTTATGTGTGCCCTCATAAAGCAGACAAACACTTCCTGTTAACTTTTAGGGAATGATAGCACAAACATGACCATAAACATGATTCTGCTGCATAAATCAGGTCTGTACACGTGTAAATTGCATTGGTAATTTATGAATGTAAATGCAAACAGAAAAAGCCAGGCCATGTATCAAAAAAACCAATGCAATGAAAATATGCTCTGGAAATCACACCCAGGTTCTGCAGGTATGCAGTGTTAGAGCGCAGAAGGACAAAGAAATATTTTGTAAATGATGCTTGTCATGCCCAAGCCTCAAAGTTCTTAGGGAGTGTTATATTAAGGGCAGATATTTATACACTCCCAGGTATCCCCTCCCCTGTTACTTCCTATGGCCTGGTACTACTAGAGCCAATGGGAAGTTTTGAGAAGAGATTTGTTATTTCTGTGGTGCCAAGCAATCCTTCTACCGCGCATTTCTGTGAGTTCTTGCTTTTAAACAAGGGCACTTACCAGGGACCTCAGAACTGTGGAAACATCTAATGTTTGAGGAGTTGAGAGACCAACAGTCCAAAGAGACTCAGATACAAAATCTGCATGGCATCATCTCCCTGATGTGCAAGAAAGTTCACAATTACTTTCAAAACTATGCCAAAAGCTGACAATTTCCTTCAGTTGTCCTTCCATGCTATTTCACACAACAACCTTTAAATGGGATAGGGGAAACTACATTTAGACCAAAGATTTTTACTTTCATTATTTGTACCTGAAAATAATTGTGCAGTGCATCAGAGCTCCTTACCACAAACAATCCCACTGGCAGACAACTTGACTCCCAGGCATTTTTCTGGAACCAAAAGACAGATTTCCCTCCATTAGAGCTACTCATATGATTTTTCATACCAACTGCACAGGAGTCAAAAATGCTTAAATAGTATAGCTGACTCCTGTTTTGGAAAAAGCTTCACTTTCCCACCGCCTAACAGCATTTTATGGCTCTGTACAGAGGATTAAATAATTGAACAAATATTACACCACTCCCATAACTGATGTATTAATGTTGCTTTAAGGAATGTAATGCTTCCTGCCAAGAAACCATCTGTTGAATGAGATATGTGAGACTAAAATGAGGCTAAAAAGGAGACTGCAGATATGATAGTTCCAGATTGGAAGCCTCTTGGTACCATGGGAATGCTAATCAGTGTTGATCCTGACAGCTGTAGGTGTTCAGCTCCCAACAAGAAGTAACACACTTTCATACCTTTTTTTTATTCTGTCATTTCACTTTTTTCAAGGGTGAAGAGCAATATAGAGTTACTTGCTCAGCATATTTAGAGAAGAGTAAATTAAGGAGACATAACATTATCTCAGAGTGTTTTAAATGAGACAATGATGGATACTGGGAGAATTTGTAACAGCTTCGACTGATAACCCATGAGAACAATTTTTGAGATTCAAAAATTGTTACAGATTTTTATGCTGATTTGGTCTTTTAGTTCCACACTTTCTGCTTTTTTCAAGTGTAAGTAAGAGACACGTAAGGAAGAGATGTCCAAATGGACGCGTGGAGAAGCTCTGAAATCTTATTTCCACTTCAGTCTCCCACAGGTGGGATTAGTTAGATATCATTCCCTCTTTTGAAAAAGGATCGCTGGGTCTGTTAAAACATGTTTGCAAAAGCACATGTGGACAACAAGGACCCACAACTTTAGGCATCAAAGTGTCTCACTAGAGCACGACCACAACCAACTTCTGATTCATCCTACAGGCAAAGCATTCCCAGAAAGCTCAAAAGGATGCAGAAGAATTGTAGTAATTTTCCTCTCCCCTTCTTTTACTCTGGATTGATGGCATTGCAGCAAGAACACAAAATTTATATTCCAAGATGGTCAATCATTTTGGGCATCCCACTGTAATTAAATCAAGATGATTTATTCTGGGGTCATAAGATGGCTTCTGTCTCTACTCTTTATGATCTTCCTGCACTTTTCTTTTAATATTAGTAAAATACAGGTACAAATATTGAACTTCTATGAAATGTGCTTTGAAATTCTTGGATGAAACGTACTACAAAAGAATGTTTTATTGCTGTTGAAACTCTGAGAAGACATTCAGCAACTAATGCTGGGCTGAAATCTCACATATGATCCCTTCATTTACTTGAGTCACCAAATAATGACTACAAATTGAAAAAAAAAAAGGCCCTTTCAGATTGCTCTTCTAAAGCAATTTGTGTTCTTTCAGCAGAGCTATGGCATCCATTAGTTAACACAAACATAAGAAAGTAAAATCTTCTCCTAAACATCCTTGATCAGTTATTTCCCCTTAGCATCAATAAGAAGTATCACAAGATGAAGTAATTTAAAAATCCTATCTTATATGGAAAGCTGTGTCTTGGTTTGGAAGACAGGTGTTTGCTAAGGAAGGTGGAAACCTGCCTTAGAATAGAGGATATGACCCTCCTCCCTCCAAATTGTTATAACTTTGAAATCAAAAGCTCTCAGCAGAAGATATGGGAAAAGGAATAACAGTTCTTTACTCGTATCTATAACAAGGAAAACAAGCAACAATAACAGTAGCAATAACAAACAAACAAGCCAGAAACCCGGTGGCAGCTTTCTCGAAGCTGCCAGATTCCTGCCCCACCTCCACTTTGGTGCAGTTACAGTTACAGCCGGCAGGGGGCGCTGTTGGGCTCCCAGCCAGGCAGGGCAGGGGCAATGGCTCCCATGCAGCTGCAGGGGGCGCTGTGGCGCGAGCTCAGGTCCCTGATGACTGATGGAGGACGGACCAGAGGGCAAGATGGGCTAGGAGCTGCAGCAGAAAACCTTGGAGCAGCAAAACTGGATGGCAGAGCTGATTCACTCAGGTCGGCGAGCAAAAGGGTGGTAGAAACTCTGCAGCAGTGGCAGAAGCCGCAGCGGGGCAGGGGTGAGGGTCAGTGGCAGCCGAGCTCCCCGTGTGGCAACTGCCGCACACAGCCGGGGAAGGCGCACACTCCAGGAGCGGAGGACAAACAGAGTCGGGGTCTTGTACTTCTTTCCCCCAACGAAAACTCACCCAGCAAGGAAGGGAAAACACAAGGCAGTGTTGGGCTCCTGTGGCAGCAGCGAAAAAAAGCAGCCCAGCCATCTCCTCCAAGGTCCCAGGAACAACTGTGTTGTTACCAACAGCCAGGTACCTTTTTCTCCCCTTGCCACACCTGGCCACATCTTTTGTCTCTTAAGTGCCCAGTCATTAAGGCTCGTTAAGGTATCCCTAGAAGCAGGATGGAAAAATTCCCAACCTCCAACAAGCTGAAACAGTGATTTTTCACCTCCAGTGACAAGAAGCAGGCTTTTTCTTTTGTATCAGCTCACTCCAGCACCAGAATAATCAGATGGTGTTACTAAGATATGTTTTCACAGCTGTTTTGACTGACTGACTGTGCATGTTGGAGATTCTTAATGCCAACATAGTTCTTTCCACCAGTTTCAGTACAGCTACCATCATAATACCAGCAATCCTGAGTGCTCATGATCATATAATTAATAGTTTCATATCTGGCAGACAATTCCATAATTTGAACCAAAGCTGGAGCCCTTGGGCACCCTGCATATAAAATGTAAGTCTGGCAATGTATTTGAAATTAAGAGACTGCGTAAAGATGCAGTATCAATACATGTCTGTAAAGGATTGCTCTTGTTTTCTTCAGACATGAGCTCTGTTTCCACAGGGAAATTCTCCTGAAGAGAAAGGATCACTGTTAATGGTTATGACCCTCTTCCGGAATAAATTCATAATTGTTACATCTTAGATTTAGTCAAATGAGATCTGATTAGCCAAACCATAAAGATACAGAAATGTACTCATCTTGTTTGTGTATGTGTTGAGAGGTCAAGCAGAAAATATCACGGATCTTTGGTTTCTAACGGTTCTGGTCAAACAGTTGTGTATCTGCAGGGAAACTGTTGAAAACCACCCAAAAAACTATCAGATGCTTTAGGCTTTCTATATTAGTATAGGTTACCAGCTAAGCTTAAATCAGCATTTAAGCACCAGCCTATAGCTTCTTAATTAAAGCAGGTGAATTCAAACAAGGGATTTGTGCAGTGTGAAAGTTTAGTAAGGGTCAGTTCTGGAGCCAAGACTAAACCTTCAGTAATGACCTATCTAATGAGTTTCTCTTCTCCAGATTTAAGTGAATCCCATGAGAAATGCACATGAATAATAGGCTCTGATGATCTCTGAGGCAGCTCCAGTCCATCACAGGTTGGAAGCTCAATAAATATGTTTTTTTCTGCCTGAATTTATTTTCTTCCCCTATCTTGGTCACTGGAGAGCCATGGAAAGAAAAGGCAGAAAGATACCAACACTTTAAAGATACTGTGAAAAATGAGGAAAAGATCCAGAATAAGTTGTTTCCTCATGGGCAGTAACCAAATATATTAAGGACGGCAGGGAACATCTCCAGATAGTAAATAAAATATATGGAGTATAATGTACACCACAGAGTTTATAATCCGACCTTTTTTTCATCTAAAACTGTGAAAATCATCTAAAATAGTGTGGAGTGTAGAAGATATTTATGGAGGGTGGAAGATATTTAATGCCTTAATATAACTGCACTACTAAACCACTGATAACCAAGAATCATACCTTTGTATTTTTCCCCCTTTTGCTCAGATACAAACTAAGTTGGCAGTGAATGAAACCTATTAGTGTTTGAAAGACATAGGGTAGTATTTGAAATTCACAGCAAGATGAAGGTAGGGGAGCAGAAATGGAAGAGCACAGCTAAATTGCAGGACCTTGCAGCATTTCTCAGTTCCCAAATCAGGATGGGAAATCAAGTCACGACTAGACTCCTAGTCCTGTGTGGAGACATAAGCATGTACAAAGATTTCACTTTCCCAATCCAGCAACCAACATTATTTCACAGAACAGAAACAGAAGAAAGCTGCTTGGTAAAGCAACGAAGTCATCTGTGCACAGCCCTAATGGACAGAGTAGCTGGTCCTTAAACCAGTACAGCACAACCAAACTGATATGGAGAGACCCTTAAGATGGGAATGGAAGAAATTCCCAATTTACACAGATGAAATGGGGAGTTTTTGAAATCTCACCCTGTCCCTCAGATGGGTAAGCACAGCACTTGCAAGACAAGGCTAATGTCAGTGTTCATCTCAGCAGTTCACCTCATCCAGATCTTCAGCCATTACAAGTTTAGATGGATATAAATCAGGAGAAGCTCTGCCTGGTCACGTCTCTGTTCTCAAATTTTTAAATATTTTATTTCAGTACACCCATTCTCCTTAATTTAATGTAAATCCACAATATGTATTACTCCTACTCAAATACAATTCAGTAGGAGCAGGGGTGGTTGGGTTGGGCTTTTTCTTTTAACTGATAAATGACAGTGGTATGAGATATCTGGAAATGTATTTACTGTAAACATACTTGTGCAATCTTCTTGGCTTATAAGATACAAACAATGATTTGTACTCATTTGGGATCAGACATGAGAACAAATTATTGCATGTTAGGAGACTCTCTGTAGCTCTTCACTTGCATGCTTCTAGCCTGCACTTCACTTCTCTTGGCCCCATTCTCTTTAAAAAAGTGATATATTCGAATATTTGCTCTGAATATTTACAGATTATTTGGCAGTCAGAATTTGGAGGCAAGTGAAAAACACAGGCACATTGGCTCACCATAAGACTGTTCTGAATAATCACAAACCCAGCACATTTTTTGGTATGTGACTATTTACCTGTGTTTTGAGACTATTAACTGAATATTATGAAGTGCTTAGCAATCTCTGGATGGAAGGTAGTTTATATCACACTAAGCTAAAACATAAATAAGAATAAAAGACAGATATATGCCATATCTGGAGAATGGTCTTCAAAGCGGGGAAATCAGGGGACTGAATTTTATGTTTATAAAAGCCAGTGGGGAGTTCTACTCTAAAATCAGTGTCATGTGCAATGAGCTCATGCGGATGGATAGGGAAGTTAGTGTGCAGATAGATGCGGATTTACAGTCCTCAAGGTATTCTGCAATAACCTGCCATGAGGGTTTTCTTAGCCTGCACTGAGAATGCCTTTGTGTGCAATAGTCTAATAAACTATTTTGCACTTGTTCCCTATTAGATAGTTTTTTTACACCAGCTGACACACCAATTTCTACACATTGCCGTTTCTGTAACAATAAATCCTGTAACAATGTCTGAATAAGCTACACTTAGGACTCTTTATACTCACCAAATATGTAGTCAGGCCGGCAGTGCAATCCTATGAAATCAAGTCCCCTCTGTCGTAAGCCAGAATGCTTCCCTAGAAGCCAAGGCATGTCCAGATATTCAGATCCACAGCAAATTTGGCCTGGTTACCATGATTTGGTCACCACAGCACTGTACAGTCTCTGAGAATCCTGCGGTTTTCTAGGCTAAATGTCTACATAGTGTGCAAATTCAGGAACTCACAGCAGCAGCTTTTTTACACATTGAATGTAGGCACAACTGCAGCCAGGAGGAAAGGCAAAGCAGCTACAAGACATAATGCTTTGCCCTACGTAAATCTGCCCCAGGAAATTTCACAAAGATTCTCTTCCAGGAAAAGCTTTCCTAAGGGTAGAGGAGTTTGTATGAAGTTATGCTAAGTCAGCTGCTGCCAGACATCTGCCTAGAGGGGTCTGCAGGGCAACCCCAGTCATGCAGGTTTAATCAGCCTGAGTTCTCAGTGGCAGGTGCAGTGCTCCAACATATTGTGCCATCCTCTGGCAGGTCGGTGCAGAAAATATCACTCTGTGTGATTCAAGTCCAAGAGAAAAAGAGCCATCTCCAATGTTCATTCTTGAAAATAATGTTTATTATTAAAAAAAACCAAAAAAAAAACAACCACAACAAGACAAACAAAACAAAACAAAAACCAACAGAAAAGAAAGAAAATTTGGCAGCCGAAAGTGCCAGGCTAGTGGAGACACACTGTCTGCACAGCAGCTTCTCCTGGTAACAGATCTTAAAAGCTTCAACAGTGATCTGTAATTCTTACAAGACACAACAAAACTCCCAACAGGCAGGGAACAGCAGAATTAATGGATTGGAAAGTGAGAGTCTAATGTATGAGCTTTCAAAAGTCTCTCAAGACCAGCAGCCGCATTGTGCATATCCCGTAAGTTCCTGCTATTGGGTTTTGGGTGTACCTGATACTGTCAGTAGAAAAAAAGCACAAAGGTCAATATGGCTGCAAAATATCTCAAAGCATCTTGGTAATATTTCTATGGAAAACTTTTAACTCCAAGAGAAACAAATGTTATTTACACATCAAAGGGTTTTTAAAAATACCCAAGCAAGGAAAAGTCAGCTCAGTTCAACTACTTTACAGTTAAATCATTTTTTATTGAATTCAAGTTTCATGGATCATTAGAGAGCCAGAGGCAAAATTCCAAGAGCTGCTTTGACCTAATGAGTCTTCAGCAAATTGCTTTCTTAAGTATCCCATGCCTTCTTTATGGATTCTGAAAAGAAATGCATTTTTTCTTTATTTTGTGTTTTAAAAAAACAACATAAGCATTTTAAATTGAAGTAATTTATATCTAGTGCAATAAGCTCTTGATAGGGTGTATTTCCTTAATCTTTCTGTCCTATGAGTATAAATGTCCCAATAGCATAGAAAAGGTACTGACACCTGTACTTTCTTATGACAAAATTATGCACTTTTTTTTTGTATAGTGAAAACCTACTGTAGGCAATAGCTTTAACTTCCTGATTCCACAGGCCTATGCCGATCTACATCCTCAAAAACTTACAGTTATAAATCAGTGCAACCATTGCTTCTAATGCCCTAATTGATTTGGGGGAAAAAGACAGGGAATATATCGAGAACCTTATAACTGATACAAATTTGCCTTCAAGAGAAAATATTTATTAAAATAACCCCATCACTTTAGCAGGCAAGAGGGGTATGAGTTGAACGTTAAATACTTTCCATATCAGAGAGGAAACATATGATCAACTTCATCAAAATCCCTTCTATCAGCACAGTCAGGGCAGGCCAGTAACTCAGCCAACAGCACAGAAGGGACTGATAGGACTGGCAGCACGTCCAGCCACTCATGACTGCCCAGCTCAGATGCCTGGACTCTCCTTTACAGCTGGGGGTAGTGTGTGGTGCACAGCCAGGGTTTGGGGGTTTTGGGTTTGCTTTGGGTTTACAGTGAGATAGTTTAATTGTAACCCCAAAACAGCCTGAACCTGCACCAGGCAATCACCCTGAGAACAAAAAAAAGATGCCAGTCTAGGCAGAGAGCTGCTTCATCAACTGAAAACTGCCTCACGAGGAAGTGACCATTAGCAGTTGTCTCAGACTTATAAATGAAGGTCTTGGTTTCTAACCTACACACACAAAATAAAAAAAACTTGTCTTTTGCTTGAGTGCAGCGAAATTTTTAGGACTGGCTTGCTAGAGGGGTAGGCTGAATTTTGCCTGCTCTAGAAAATGGAACAAGCAGCACAGCAAGAGATACCACAAGTTGTGTTACAGTTCATACTGTTTGGTTTGAAAAGCCAATTGGTCTTTGCAGCTCTGATTGTTGGGCAGCTAGAGTTGGCAAAAAATATTCTTGTAAACTAGCCCAACAACAAGGCTTTGAGAGAGGCAGAAATCATTTGGCTGCAGAGTTATATTTGGTGATCACTTCCAGTCAGGGAAACGGGAGAGAGGCATTTGTGAAATAAGCCTCAATTTTCTCCGCTCTGAATGGCCAGTGGATTAGCTGACCAGCCTGGCACTTGCCGTAATCTCCACCATGAAGACTCCTGTGAGCTGCCTTTCACGAAGTCCTTTGATGGTACCTACTTCCATGGGAGGTGAGGATGGTTTGTCCCCACTAGTCAGCTGTGCTTCATGGGCTCTGCTCAGCACTCCACCTTTTGAACTCCTGCCTCATGGCTCTGGGAGTGGCTCTGGCCATGTGGACAACACCAGCTTGCTCTTGCTGTCCTTCCTTCTCCCAGCATTTCACTATACTTTGGTTTCCTTTTTCTCCACTCCTTCCTCCACCCCAGCTATCAGATTAGGGTCTCAAACTAGGGACAAGTGGCTAGAGATGGTAAAGATGAACAGAGAGAGCAAAAGAGCACTCACTGGTGTTTCTGGAGGGCTGGACATTGAAAAGCATCATACAGACTCCTCCCACCCATGAGGAGTAAGGAGAGGAGCCGGGTGACATTTTAGGACTTTGAGGCCTGGTGGCCTAGGGTAAGGCTTGGGAGCAGCTTGCAGACTGTACCCATGTGAGAGCAGTGAGGAGAGTGTGACGCAAGCAAGAGCCACATAAAGTCCCCCCAGTGGCATATCCTTGTCTGGAGCTTTCCGTTGGCTGGAATCCCCAGGAACAGAAGGCTGGGCCTCTCCAAGGGCCCTCAGCAAACATCTGTACAGCGCTATGGAGCTGGCAGCCACGGGAGGTGGGCAGAGGATGGGAGGCAGTGGTCTGGGACACCCATCACTAGTGTCCATCCAGATGAGCACTGGGTTGCCTTGTTTGGCAGAAAAATGCAGCTGTGCATCCAGGATTCCTGAGCATCTGACCAAGCACTGAGGGCAGCAGAGCAGTGAGACATCATACAAAGAGCACAGCTCAGGCTCACACCTCACTCCTTTACAGCCTCCCACCAAGGAGTGTGGAAGAGTTTGTCTGAGTGAGAACTAAGTTAAGGACCTTAAGATTTGTCATGTTAAATTCCAGCCTTTTGAAGTAGTTCGTAACTGTCAGTGTCAACTGTGTTGTTTTGGATTTTAACTTCCTGAGGAATAGGACAAAACCCCTAAGAACTCTTTATGAAAATGTTCAGCCCAAGGAGTTCTAATTCCTTTGCATTTTGCACTATGGAAATCTTGCCAAAACTGCTTAACTGGAGAAGGCTGATTGCTGCATATCTTGAATTTTAGACAAATCATGAGATGTTAAAATTGGGACTCAGTGTGATAATGATGACTCTGCCCACTTGGTTCACTACAGGCTTCAAGTACTGTAGTTATTCTCTCAGCATTAAGAGAAAAGAAGCTTTCTCCCCTGCTACTTCCCAGAAAGCAGGAGAATGAAACCTAACCAGCTTGAAACCATTCAGACTAAAATGCAAAATGATGATTTTGGCAGCAAGTGGGTATGTACAGTGGATAAAGTGCAGGAAATTAAGAGCCAAGTGCAGAAATATACATTAACTGAAAGCCACAGAAAAGCACCTTGCTATACAGCATGCTTAGAAAAATTAAAAGCTGTTTAAAATGAAGGAAAAGATTATTTTATTATTATTTCATACATATATATCTCTGTGTGTGTACGTGAAATATCAGCAGTAATGAAAGGGGTAGATAAGTTACTTTTGTAAGAAGAATGAGGAAAAAAGAAAAAAATAATTTAAAATACAGTCAGAGTATATAATTAATCAGAACTACTCTGATTAATAATTATTGTTATTGTAGTTATTATTGATAAATGTTTGCAGTAGACTTCAATGGCTGAGCTACTAAGAATTCAGATTAACTGAAATGCATCTAATTTGCCTGCATGTAGCTATAGCCATTTTTATTAACCAATATTTCTTCTCTAGTACTGCTGGTTAACATTGCTCTCTTGCTCCACATAATATGAATCGTTTCTGTTCTACTTAAAAATACTGAAGAACCATGAATCTATTCTTGCCTCTGTCCCAGGCTGTCTGTTGACTTTAGTCAAGTTAATTTTCTCTCTGTCCCTATCTTTGTGACACAGGGTAACCAGGCCTCCCGAGTTCATAGGTGACATTTTTTATTGCTGGCTCTGGTAGAAGAAAGGGAAATATATTGCTGGGAAACCCCTGAGAAAGCACCTCTGATGGATTGGATTAAAGACATAAACACAATGAAATCAAAGTGGGGCAATGAGCTCAAGGATAGGGAGGATGGATATTATTTAGGTGTTTTTCTGGCATGTTTCAGTCTTGCTGAGGGATGTTCAGTGAAAACATAAATAGCTTTCCAAAAGGAGAGAGGATAAACTTCAAATAGGAAGTGGGAGATATGTCCATTTCTGCCTGCTTATCAGAAGAACTACAACAAAAATCTTTCCTGGACAGAGTATTTTCATCTTTCCCCCACTGTGTTTGAGAATGAAGCACAAACACATCCTTCAGAAGTGATCCTCTTTAATTTGCTGAATACTCCTACCATGGGAAGAAGGGCAGAATTAAGGGGAGAGTAACACATTTTTATGGCATTTGCCCATTTCCCTTCTGTTTCCACTCCCTGTCCAGCTGTACATTGGGCTCACAGCAAGTGCACGGTGGTGCCAGGATCACCATCCCTCTAGCTGGGTACCTCAACCAAGCACAGTCCATGCAGCCAGCATGATCTACACCAGGGATTGTGCTTGAGTGTGGTCCGAGGCTTGGTCCAATTTGGGTGTGGCCTTCATGAGGATAATAGATGAGCCCAGGGCCTAAGTACAAGCTGAGAACTGGGCTGGGTTGTCTCAAGGTTTCCCCCAAGTTTTGCCTGTGCTTTAGCCACTGACACGAACATAAAGCTTTACACAAGTGTAGACTCTGGATTAGTTTGCAACATTAAACAGAGGAGCTATTCCCACTGCCAGCACTTTATTCAGGGAAAGACTTCAGACTGTCAAAAGTTTAATTTCAGAGTGAATGTTTTTGTGAGTAAATAACAAATGGAATCTACCTCCCCTGCTAACTGGGTAATCAATATGTAAGATAAGTTGAAAAGGTGTTTTCAGATGGCCAGTTTTTCTCAGTGATATGATTCTACATGGATTGTATATTATCTCTGCCAGAGACTACATTTTCCTATATGCTATAGTAAAATCAGCTCTGAGGTATGAAATGAAACAAGACAAAATCGATCACATTTTTCCCAAACTTTAACAAATCTGTTTTCATTCTCAGAGAGAAAAATAATCTTTTTTTTCAAAAGGAAACATTTCTAGATCAGAACCATTGCTGTTTCTAATTATTTGTTTTTCCATATTCTTAATCTGCAGATGAGGAAGCGAAGTGGTACCTAGTAACTCACATTCCTTCATTATCTGCATGCAAAACCATATTATTTCATAGCAATCTCTGTATATTTATGTGCATTTTGCTTCTACTTTCAGAGAAGTGCAAATGGGTAAAGTCAAAATGAAGATATATTAGTTTTACCTTCATGCCAACATCCTTCTGCAAGATGTAAAAGAATCCTGCTTTTTGTCCACAGTGGTTTGTTTTCAGAATTTATTTCATCTTGGTTTGGCTATAGAGAAGATAAACCTTAAACTGAAAATCAGTTGACTTTGACCTATTTATGCTTACAGTTCTTTTTTCACTATTATCCTAAAGAGCCTTCCTCCTACTTGAGTCAAACATAAATTTACTCCCAACTTTAGTTATTTCAAATTGCCTGATGTTAAAAGACAAATTGTCTGATACCAAAAAGACAACAAATCCCTTGTCAATCTCTGCTTGTCACCAAAACAGATTTTTGTCTGCAATCAGTGAAGTCAAACAAGAAAAACACTTGCTTCCTGCAGACAGAGCCTACAGCTATTACAGGCAATTCAATTTAGAACCTCCATTAATGTCTTATCTAACTAATTTTTGAATGTGTGTATCAATGGTGTTTTGACCACATCCCTTGGAAGTGACTCCAGCTACCCAATTCTTTCTTCTAAGAACATTATTCTCATCCTCTGTTGCAAGTTCTGATCTAATTTCCTCTACTTGATCTAATTTCCTTCTCCATGTATAATTATCATTTACAGAAAAGACATATTTTCAGATGCAAAGATGAGAAGAAATACTGTAACAATTGATCTTAATGTATGCAATTCTTTGTAAAGTATATTATTACTTATTTTGGTTTCTACCATATTACTAAAATAGCTTATTGAATGATAAAGTGTAAGTTAAGGAACTAATGATATATGTTGAACTGTGTTCTTCTGGATGGAGAATTATTTTAAAATGTAAAACAAGATAAAAAATTTAAAATTATGTTACGAGCTGAGAGATTCCATAATGACTTTAAAGTGTCTTTTAAAATTTATTGAAATAATAAATGCATTGTTTTTTAAAACTCCTGAGATTTTGGTTGTCCCATTCCCAAATTTCATAACCCTATCTTTGGTTTCTACCATTAAGTGCTGTATGGCAGGAAGATAAATAGTTGCAAGTGAGAGCAAATCTCAAATGTCACCCAATCTTCATATGCACCCAAAGTGTTCTTTTTCTTCAGCAGTAGAAAGCTAACAGCCTATTTATCTTTGAAGACAATCCTATTATTTATACAATATTTATCAAGTCTTCACTGTATTTTGAAACACAGGGGTGTTTAACTCTTCACAGTGCTTGAAGTATACAAGAGAAAATGATTACAAAGGCAGCTTTAATGCATAAGAACTAATTCTTCTTAGAATAAAAAAATTCAATAAGCATCCATTATACAACGTTGTCTAGTTTTGGTTCAGTTTGACTGATTTAGATAACGAGAGGAGGAGCAACTGGATAACTTTTCAGATTCTTCTTTTAGAAAGTAAGCAATTGAATCTGGAACTTTTGCTCGAAGGTTTGTGTCTATCAATCATCTGTTCCTATTTCAAACTGCCTAACTGTGCAATGAGTGCCTATTTAGTGGAGGCCTAACATCTTCTGAAACAAGAAGAAAATTTGATTAGTATATAACCATGGTTTTACCTCTGCTCCCTTCTGAGCCCTACCCTAATAATCAATATACAGGTAATGAATCAATCATAACAGCTAATGAATGGGTCAAGTCTTCAGCTGAAGTAGGAGAAAAACCACCAATGGAAGTGATACAGTGGTAGAAGACGGTAACAAAGGAGGGAAAGAAACCTCCATTACAGTGAATAAAAGCAAACTGGCAGCAGGTGGACCAGTCTAGCCAATTTATGTCAGAGGATGGTCTGCCTGAACAGAGGCAAGACCTATATCAAAAGCTGCAATTACCCATGCTAACTATGTTCATAACTCATAAACTTGTAGTAATATCAGCTGACTTGGAGCTGTAAAGGCACACCCTGGTTCATCTTATTTTTTTGGAAACAAGATCCAAAAAGGAGGAAAAACATGAGTGATAATGATATTCAGTCTACAGACAAGTCTCTCATCCCACAGTAAAAGAATTTAGGAAAGTGTAAGACAGAAATAAGGGCCCAAATCACCTTAGCTATAATAATCTGTATATGTTAATCAGAAGAATAAAACAAGGGCAACCACAGCTGCTACAGCTGCCATCTAAACCTCATTACTGTGCTATAATATCACCTGGAGCAACTTGTTTATTTCAGCTCTACAGCCAGGGCTAACACTGGGGAACTAATCAAGGACTTCTAAACCTAACTGCCTATCTCTATGGCTACAGTAATATCTATAAATATGATAGTACTTGCCAGTACCTCTGTGAATTGCAGGATATCATCTATTATACCCTGACCAATAATAGTTCACACAGGATTACGGGGAGTTATTGTCAGTGCATTGCTCTCTGGTCTAGTTTACCCAGAATTACTATAACAAAGTAAGCAGAATTTAGGAGATCTGGATTCTCACTGTTTTGCATTCCTACTGCATTTTTTATTCAAGGAATTCAAAGTATACACTGCTTAACTAATTCAACCTTACAATGCCCCTGAGATGCAGGCAAACAAGTTTAGGTAAATTTTACAGGTATAGAAAGAGAATCTAATATTTTTTACCAAAGAAGTTGGTTACAGTCTTTTGCAAGTAAAATCTGGCTCAGAGTGGGATAGGAGATGGAACCTACAAATACATTTCAGCACTCATTGACTTTGGGATAGTCTGGACAATTTACACCAGCTGTGTATATAACCTTCCAAATCCTTGCTACTTACTGTCAAAAGCCCTGCAACAACCTGTTCCTAACAAGTAAAAAAGTGGAAAGTCTAGCAAGCTATTTTCTATGCCTCTGTTAGAGGAAAGTGTTGGCAGAATCAGCTTGTTTCTGTAGACTCATTCTTTGGAGCAAAATGGTTGGAGAAGTAGTTAAGTTCTCACTTTTTCTCCTTGCCAAAAGCAAATGCATCATAGCGTACCTTAGTTTCCTGAGAATGACTAAATTTGTCTTTTTTATTGTGCAGCTGAGATATGGTGTGACGTATTTTACTGCAGAAGCAAGTGAGGTACCAGCAATGGTTTTTTATTCTCCTCCAAAGAGCTGATTTATGGTACAAACATCCATGTCACAGGAATGAAAGAAACATGTGCTGCTCCTTTACTCTTTGAATGTATTGGGCCTCCACAGGTTAAAGGAGCCAAATGGAAAAGACAGAGAGGAAGCTGTCTTATGTCATGAAAGATCCCGATAAATATATTAGGCAAAAATATCTTTTGAATGGATCCCATCTGGTTCTCTAAGACAATATTGTAACCTGCAGTGCAGAGGGAAGATAATATTAAATACAGCAAAACAGAAAGGCCTTTTTCCTTTAGTAATAAAAAGAAAAAAGAAGTTTCACCTTTCCTGAGCACTTTGGGTACTTCAACATGTGTTATTTTAGGGGATTCTTTGCAACATGTCATTGAGTAGAACAGAAAATTGAGGGGCTGTCATTTTCATCACAAATACATCGTTTTACTGGAGGAAAACAGAGAACCTGGATGTAGCACTGTGCAATAGCTTTCTTGCGTATTGCTGTCTAACCTCACAAACTCTTAGTGGCTTGCAAAACTTTAAAGATGACAGCTCAAGAAAATGATTCCTGCCTGATACAGTATACTGAGAGAAAATCTGTGAGAACATTTGGGTTTACAAGCCAGGCATATCTACTAAGGCTGTCTTTGAAAGTGAGCAAGTATCTTGCTATGTTTTAATTTTATTATCCTCTTTTTAGTAATTGCTGTCCTATTTCAACCTGAGCATGTAGACCAGGAGAGGTGGCAGGAAACTGAAAAACAGTATAGTACTGTCAAGGTGTCATCAGATGACTTTCAATGTACCTTCCTGCTTTTCAGTATACAGTGATATACTAAAATTTAAAAAAAAAGGAAAAGAAAAAGAATGCTTTTGCCTTCTCTTTGTCCAGTGGGTTCCATTCTCTCTTTTAAGTATTTAAGTGAAGAGCCTGGACAGACTGATTTATTCATGTCCACATTACATTCCATTTTTCCCACACCTGGATACAATTTGGACTTTAACACAGCATAAGCAGCTAGTGGCTTGTGTAGGGTTAAATCCTCTCCAAATCCATAGGTAATGTGTGACTAGACAAACACCTCATGTTTCTTGAAGTGAAACATTATTCTGCAGCTTCTCAAAGTCATGGGTGATTTTCTACACTGTCAATCTCAGCTGGGCTTTAATATGATAAAGAGCTCTGAAACTGCACTCCTATCACAGGTTGAATACACTATCAAAATCATTTTGATCCACTTCTCCTATCTCATAAACAGCTGGCATTTGGCACGGCTGAGTGGATGGAGACATTTTTGAACTGACTTTAATGACCTCGTAGTACATCTGCAATAGATGAAACTTAGCAGTTAATCATGATTGAAGCTGGTACCTGAAACAAAATTCTCATGTCAGCTTTGTGTTATGGTTGCAGCAATATCTTCTAGGGATACAATTTGGAAGCATTTCTGCTCTAATCTCAAAGGAGTAGTAGCACCGTAAAATAATTGCTTTGGAATAAATGGATTTACAAATAGTCTGTGCTGTATTTGTGTATTTCAAGTTCTCTGTTCCTATTAGTGTTTTCCTGAGAAGCTCAGCTTCAAGCTCTACAGATGCCCTTTCTCCTAGTATTTTTCTTGGATTTTAATTGTATCAGAGAGATGAAATTGCATTAATTGAAAGTAACTCTCAGCAGCTGAGCCATTGCATTAAGATGGCACCACTACAAAGGGACAGGGACAGAGAGGGCTTTGTGCTTTGTGCTGGTACTTTGTGCTACTTATTCTGGTTTTTTTACCTGAAAGACAGTGACTTTTCTGGGTAATTTCTGTTTTCTAAGTGCATTTTTTTTTGCAAACAGACTTAAAAATATTCCTTCAAATTATACTATTTTTAATAACATCTATGCCAAATTCAAAGCATAGCCATGACAATACATATATACATATTTTCAGAAATTAGATCTCATAGTTGCTTTACCTGATATTAAACTTGTCATAATCGCAGATCTTTCATAACGTTTTCCATGTGTAGTTCTCCATCTTCAACTTAGGAAGCAATGGTCTATCCTTATTGCTATGATAACCACTAATATACACTCTACATTGCCTAAATTGATGAACACTTCATAAATGTTCGTATCACATTCAGAGTATTACAGACATAAAATCACTTTGTCTTTGTAGGAGAACTCTCTGTCAGTTACCATAATCATTTACCACTTTCCAAAAATTTGCTCAGAAATATCTTTTGCAATTTTTAGACTTGTGATTACTGTTATCTCATCTTTGATAACTCAACTTGTGAATTTGTTTTGGCTCCTTTACAGACGTTTTGAAAGATCAGGATCATACTCTGCCAGTAAAGAAAACTTCTCACATAAGCATATTTTCACCTTATTTACTATACTGGACTCAAGTTGCATGTTTCGTGGACAAGAATGTACATTGTTTTCATTGTAATTTTAACTTCTTTTTCCTATTTTTTTTTTCTGAAAACGCAATACACTCTCAAAGTGGTTTGTGACATTTTGAAAAATACCAACAATTTCATGATAGCGTTAAAAATATTCCTCTCCTTCAAACAGGAGGAAAAAAAAAATCCATAAGAATTAGTTGAGGGAGGGGAAAACCTTCACAGTAAAAAAAGAGTTCAAAATAAAAAACATCAGTCTAGTTATTTAAGAAAAAGAAAGAAATTAACCTGACAAACTGTGCTTTCATAGCCAGATAATACTGGATACCTAAAAGGCTTTTATGTTAATGGAAGGAAACATAAGACTAACTCATAGCTGGAAGCAGAAATGAGAGAAATTCACATGGGAGAGAGGTGCATTTTTTAATAGTAAGACCAAATAATTTTCATAAGGACCAAGGTGTTTGCCTCCCAATATCTCCACATCAGACCTGTGTGCCTTGCTGATTTGTTTGTTTTACCTTTGGTATCCACTAATTGTGCTTCAATCCCATATTATCGAGCTCAATACAGATGCCCCCAAATCAAAGCTAACAGGCTGTGATAGATCCACCCAAATGACCGCATTTTCTCTTTTTTATTTATGTTCTATGAAAAGATGACAATTTGATGAGAATGTTTTCTTTCAGGGAATTTACGCTACACAAAAGCATCATAAATACAGTCAAGTGCCTAAACCTGGAAAAAGCTGCAGAAACAAAGTCTGGCAGTAGTAGACAGACCAATGGAGCAAGATAAGCAGGAAGAATGGCTTCGCCATCCAGAGCTACAAACTGGGAAAGCTTTACCTGGCATGGCTGAGATCAAAGAATTAGCAAGTGTCTGGCAGCCTTTGGTTCTCATGGCAGATGATGGCAGAACCTGATGGATGCTCTACCCAAGAGCATTTGATCTTAGAACTGTACTTTCTTCCTTCTTAATAAGATCATATTTCTGCGGCTTTTTTCTTTCTGTCATGCAAACACATTCATTTATTGAAAAGGAAGTAAAACAAAGTCAATAAAAGAGTTCGCATGCCCTATTCTGAGCATTCTGAAGCAGAGCGCTGTGCACTCTGAACCTTTGCAGAACCACCAGTAATGTTGCAGAAGAGCAAAGAGGAACTACCAGTATCTGAACTGTTGATTACACTGGCTACAATTGCTTTTATATTTTGTTGATATAACGGTTTGCATCTGACTCTCAGTCAGACACCCACATAAACAATTACAATTAAATTTAGAAGACAGATTGTTTCACCATTAAATGGGAATGGATATGGAGTCAAATATTGCTCAAGTCATGCCTTCTGGGAAATCTTGCTTTCTCCATTCCCCTTGCGGATAACATGTAAGTATTTGGCATTCAGGTTCAGGGAGAGGCAAGAAAGGAAGTAAAATTCTGGGTATCAGGCTCAGAAAAGCAGCAGGCAGTGGTGTCGCTGACCACTTGACCGCCTGGTCGCCAAGCAGGCGACTTGATTCCCGGTGCCTTGGCCACGAGACAGCCTGCAGCTAAGCAGCCTGAGGCAAGTCTCCGATGTAGCAATCCGCTTCTGGGCTCTCTGTAGAGCTGGCAGCAGTCGGGTGTTACAGTAGCGAGCAGCAGAGGCAAAGGAGAGAGAGGGACTCCTTGTTGCAGCAAAACCCAAGTCTTCATTACCCGCCCCCACGGCCGGGAAACAAAAACCAAAGATGGGAAGCAACAAAAGAGCAAAGAATGGCGGTTACATGGCTTTTTGTACAGGAGGGCAAAGGGGAGGAACAAGGGGGTAAACCAATAGGGAAATGACATGCAATGACAACTAACCAATTACAGAGGGTTTAAGGAGGGACTTATTTAAACAAACCAAGGGGGTTAACAGGGAAACAGAACTCTCTAGATGTGAGGGATGGCACATCTAGTCCTAGGGGAGGACACCTATTATAATTGACATCCCTAGGGTGTGGCTGGCTCTTCAGCACTGTCCTCAGCATCACTATCTTGGGCAGGAAAGTCAGCCCACTGGATCTCCTCATTGATGTAAAAGCTAAAAGTGGGCTCGGTCACTGCCACACAGTGGGGCAAAAGCTAGATCTCCGTACAAAGGACCAAACCCTTCTGAGCAAAGATAGAGAGGAAAATTACGTTCTGAAAGAGGAAAACAAACTTTCTGGCTGCAGAAATAGTGAAAAAATAGTCAACAACCTGCACAAGTTTCCTTTGAAAAAGTCACTTCCTAGTCAAAGCAGAAAAAAATCATAAAGTGTGTTTCAAAGGAGACCTTCAACACCATCTCAGCTGCCAAAAGCTATCGATAGTTCATCTACAAGGCAACAAAACAAAGCGACATTTCCCTTTCTAGTGTTAGCTGATGGCAGAAGTTACCAACCTGCTTTTATCAGTCACTCAGTTTGTGTGACAGCAGAGATCTGTGTCGTGGATGGAAAGTTTCTTGGCTGATGGCAGCTTGCTGTCCTTATTCAGCTTGCTTTAAAAATACATGTGCATATATATACATATACTTACATGTGTGTGTGTGTGTATACATATATATATGCATTTATATATATATGTGTGTGTGTATGTGTGATGAGTAACAAGATCCAGTTAAAGAACGTTACCAGCTGACAAATCAGGCACTCATAAATAGCCTGTTTCAGTACAAAGTTTGCTTGTTCGGAAATATTCACACAGATTTGAAAGATGCAATTTCGAGTCTGTCAGAGTTTTCCTGTGTGAGCTTGCTTAAAATACCAAGAGATGAATTCAGGTGCTTAACCAGGCCTCTAGTGCCATTTGAGATGCAGGTAAGAATAGCTTAGAGTGCCTAAAATGAAGTTAGGCACCTGCTTATGTATCGCTCCTCACTTAACTCTGTGCTTCAGCAACACATTGCTGTGACCTCTACCAACAATTTTCTCACCAACAATTCCCAATAATCACCATAGTATGTGATATCATTCAGCTGTGATGGTGCTGTAGGACCCTTTAGGCACATTGACCTCTTTATGCACATGAATTCCTTTACTTTAAATCCTTTACTTTAAATCCTTTACTTTTTTTTTCTGTTTTTTTTTTTTTTTTTCCAAGATGACCTGTCTGTTAAATAACTTGCTGACATATATACAGGAAAAGCTGCTTTTGGCCTGCTGAGCATGAGTTGTTCATGAGCAAATGCTGTAGTAGAGATCAGAGGTTTGCTTCAGAATTTCCTGTTGCCTAATCACATGGGGTCAGGTCCTATTTAAAAGAAAGAAAAAGGTGGGAAAGGCGAGGTGTGAAATTCTTAATTTCAAACAGAAAACTGATCTCTAAAGCCAGGTTGTTGTTTTCTTTTTTTCATATTCACATTATCAGGATACCCACAAAATTATGGTGGGATGGACCTGTACATTTAAATTCCTTTTAAAGCAACATTCAGTTTTCATCTATTTATCATGCCATAGATAAAGTGTTATTCTTTTTCCAGTGCTGTGTCTACAATGCCCCACCTAATTGTAGCAGTCTCAGAGCAGCCTTTCCTCATGAATCACCTTGGAAGAAGACAACATAATATCTGCTCTTCACCTCCTGAAACACAGCTGCAGCCTTCCAGAGAACCCACACAAGCAGTGCCAATAGACTGAGAACAGTCCAGATAAAAACGTGGGGTTTTCTTTTTTTTTTTTTTAATAATAAATGAAGAGGGTCTGATTATTTATTTTTCTCATTGTAACAGCTTGGTGGGAACATCCAGAAAAAGAATAATGCAAGCAAAGAATGTTAAGTGAGTAATTAAAGTTCTCACAGAAAGAAATGTATCAAGTAGCAAATGGTAAATGAGAGAAATCTTGCGGAAGACATCCATGCTGAAAGCTTCATTGAGGGCAGCAAAGCTGTCAGGAGAGCAGGAGCGCATAGCAGTCACTGAATGTCTGGGCACTTCTCAAACCCAGGCAGTTCATCCTGGCAGTAGATGTGATCCCCTATGCCTCTGCTACATCTAAAGCCAGATGGAAGTCACTCCAATTGCTCTTGTACATCGTGAGGTTTTGGTGAAACCAATGAATTTACCAGTTATGGAAGCCATAACATGAGGAGGAAGATTCACTAACAAGGAGCTTTGAAAGTCAAATAGTCAGAAACACATAAATCAGGAGGAAGCCCAGTCAAAACCTTGTTCTCTGTCCAGAAATAAATTGCAAAATGCCTGCTGGCACTGGAATGCAGTGTTCTAGAAAATACGGCTTTGGTGATTATACCATGGCACATGTCAGCTATTTCAGAAGGGCTGTATGTGAACAGGGGTGACCCCAGGAGCAGTTTGTCCTTTCTAATCTGTCAAATGCAGTTCCCCGGTTAACGAAAATCTCTAAATAAGAAAAGGGTATGGAATTGTGACAGGTGGCAACCAGTTGCACAGACAATGTTTTTGATTTATGCCATTTTAAAAGAGCAATGTTTGGACTCCAAGTTAAAATTATGTACTATTATGACAAATATTTTTATTGCAAAACAACACTGTCTTCATCATTTTCATACCAGTTATTCAGATTGTGTCTCCCTCTTTTTTTCCCAGAAGGCTATAATTTGCTGCTACTTTCATCCTGTTGAAATTCAGTCCTGCTGTATTCAGTGGGTGTTTTCCTCTTTTAATACTGGCTTTAGCACAGATGTTTGCTGGAACTATTGGCTTGAATCTAGATTTGTTTACTTATTGTGATTACACTGGCAATTCTCACTGGTTGCAAGATATTTTCTTCTGGTATGATGAGACTTTTCCCTCAGGAGGAGACTCCTGGGAGAACATTTCCGTAGTCTGAAAAGAGGTCATCTGTTTTTAAGAAAGGAAATTACCATTTCACTCTCCTTACACGGAAAGATGTTGGCTTTATAGGTAAAAATGCCCTGGAACTCAAAGCAAGCTGTCTCTGCCGGTATGCCCCTAGTCAAGATGTATTAATGCCTTCAGCCGTGGTTCAGCAGAGGACTGAAGTAAGTTACACATGCAGAAAGGCAATGTCTTGTCCAAACTGGTTTTGAGTGTTTGCTTTTCACACAGCTCAATGGGAGCAGACTCTCTCTGAAAATATAACTTTGCTTGTGATGCTGCATATTTCTGAGAAGTCTGAGCATTGTGTAGAGGTTGCAAGGAAGGGAGCTCTTGGATCCATTTGATTCATGGATGAAATAACAAATAGAGGGATAATTTGCAGTGGGGATAGAATGGTGGTTTTTTTGCCAGCTTTGTAGGATAACTCTCAGGTCTTCTCTGAAGTTTCTGGATTCCATTATAACTCTCTTCATTGAAATATATTTGTTATTCTCAGGCCTAGCCTAATGAATTATCCAAATCTTTCTGAATGTGTTTGCTCTGCTCCTTATTATTCATACTTTGTTCTCATTTATTATCTTCTGCAGGGAAAATCTAACTTTCAAATCCCTCCTCCAAATCACTGATCTAAGCCCATCATCTGTGTAGCAAATCAAGCATATATCAAAATTAATGGCCAAAATAATTTGCTGTATGCTGTACTTCATTTTTCTGTTTGTTAACTTTTGAATTTACACATATAGTAGTGGTTTAATTTTATAGCCTGAAAAACTGCAGATGTACAGCACACCTGAAGCTGACAGACAGTGAAATGTTGCCATACCTCTTCAGGAATGGCCTGAGATGAAAACCTGCCTCTGGAGGGTAAAAGTCTGGATCAGATTTTTGTAGCAAGGGTGCATTTTCATGCAAGTCAGAGTTTACAGATCAGGTAACCAGTTCTGAAATATACCTGTCAATCTGAATTGACTTCCACAGTTATTTTCTCATTCTTAGAAATATGCGAATGATTGATAATAGGAAAATGTTTGAAAAATCCTCAGCCTTTTCTCTTCCAATTTGAAAGTGAATTTAAATTGTGATCTGATTTTAAGGTACTGGAATAGAAATACACAGATGAAAATTCAGTATCTTGCTCAGTTCCACTTTTGGTATGTGACTTTGAGTAAGTCACTTAACCTATGCTTTGCCTCATTTCTCAGCACAGATAATAAACTTGGTCTATCTGTGAAACAGGAAAAAGTCTTAAAAGTTAAAATGAAGCAATGACAGAGTTAGGTAGACACTCTGCATCTTCTTGATATCTACAAAGCCACTGTGCTAACAAAGCCACCAGCTGGCCAGACAGGATTGCAGAAACAGTCTCAGAGGGACACTTAAGGTCAGCCAGGAAACGCACCTTAGGAAGGAAATGGGGGAACTCCAGGCATTGCTTGCCATGGACAGACCTGCAGTAGATATTTGCTGAATCAGCCATCTGTGTGCACCTGCTCTTGCAACACTCAGACAAGGCTGGAAGAGAGGAGATCCAGAAATCTTTCCTGAAAGGGCCCTGGGATTCAGCAAAGACACTGAAGAACAACAACCTGAATTCACTGCTCCTACCAAGGCATGTTGAGTGTGGAAAGCTGGTTCACAAGAGTTCCCTAAGCTTACAGCATCTGCAAGGACTGGGTTTTTCATATCTGTTGAACAGAATCAAGCAATTTGGAAAGTTTGTGACATAAACTTTGCCACCAAATGGCCTCTAGCTTTCTGCCTATCAAAACCACAATTAGACCAGATATAAAAGGTATTTTCTGTGACAATAAAAAAACCCTCTGCTCCTCATACAATGTCATGCTCATGCCACATCAGATTGCTTCTTGCTTCAAGGACTATCCTTCTATTGTAGAGAAATTACACAAAAAACATGCAGAATGAATTGCCAATTAAGACTAAGAGAAGGATAAAATAGTCCTTGGTGCCATTTCACAATCTTCATTCTAGTAAAATGCAGCTGTCACTTTTAGTCAGTGCCTGCCCCGTAAGTCTGTGTTAAATATTAATGCTCAGGTACAGACTACCTGATTTTTGTCTGAAATACATGGGCTGGCAGCAAGGAGACCTCAGAAAATGGTAGTAAATGAGCTATAAATAGAGGTCATAGAAAAATTCACAAGAAAAACAGGCATTCTCTGGAATAAAACAGAATGTTCTCTACTTTTTCATCCTTTTATTTGAAGTTAGTTCTGCTTTGCACTGGGGAAGCGAGGGTTGGAACTAGCTGACCTACAAAAGTCCTTTCCAAACAAGTTGTTTTACAATTTCATGATTTGTAACTTTGCTATTAATTTTTGAAGTTAAAACAGCCTGTGTGAGTGAACACAGCTACCAAGTTATTTCACTAACCCATGCTGTAGCTGCCTAATACTATACTTTGTCAAACATAACAATATACAAGTACAGTTCATGAAAGTTATTCCATGTTCCTGCTTGCACTATGTGTGATACAGAGGATAACATCACATGAAATCTGTAATGAGCTTTGTCTCCATTATTCTCCAGGGTAGTTGCCAGATTTCTTGAGCTCTTTCCCTCCCAGTATATCTTTTTGTTCCTGCAATTTATTTCTATCTTATATCATTATTTTTTTTTGTGAATGTCTCATCAAAGAACCTCTCTCAGTGTTCTCCTTTTGTCCATATAAAATGTTTGAATGATAGTTATCTATTTGTGCTCATTTTGCTCTTTACTCCTGCTCTAAATCTTCTCTACTATGTTTTACTGTATCCCACTTGTTTGCAAGAAGTTAATAACTTATATTGAACACTGAGGATTCTCCCTCTAGCAAAACTAAGTTACTTGATACAACATTTTCCAAAACAGAAAGAATGGCTAAGTGACAAAATATCACTGAAAAGGAAGGGGGGGATCAATATCTGCCTCTTATTTGTTCTTCTAAAAATCTGCCCTCAGAGATTTGAGAGCATTGCAAGGTCATTTCTGATTGCATGTGTAGAGTGTGCTGAGCATAAGGTCTACGTAATGTATATTCATAATTTTATTTTTCAAATCCTAAGCATACAAGTTCTAAACTAAAATTGGCAGCCTTTCTGCCTACAACATGCAAAGGAGATATATTTTTTTCTTTGCAAGTGTTGGCGCTGTCATTTACTAATGTAAGACTGTGTGTGACACTTTGTCAGTCATCCTCTTTTACTTGAAGTGCCAGGAGAAAAACAGCTTGATGATAAAAAAGTGGTGCCTAAACTCTCTGTGACCTGCAGGTTCATTATATTGGTGTAAAAAAAGTCTTTAAAGTGAATGTGGAATCATTAGCTCCTCTTGAGAAATGTGGCCTTTGCACGTTTGTAGGAAACCTAATAAAACACTAAAGCTTCACCTATACTGGAGCCTCAAAGGACTTCTGCAATCCTGTTGTCTAATAACAGTTTTGCTGTTGAACATCACTACATTCAGTGGGTAGAGAAGAGGAGGGAAAACATGCTCCTGGAGACAGCATGAAAGAGAAGAGCAGGATAGATTTGGAAAAACAGAAAAAAAAAAAAAGAAAGAAAAAAGAAGGAAGGTGCAGGACCCGCTTCCTGGATGGGAAAGCTGTGGCTTCACAAGGATAATACATGCTCAGGTCACAGCTATTGAGGCTGACATTCATTATAAGAGGAAGCTGGAAAGCAAATGCCACAGAGACAGCGATCACAGCCTGTCACCTGCATCTGCACTTTAATTTCCCTACCAGTGTCACCTTTGCGTGATGTTGTTGTCCTGCAAATACAGCTGGCCAAAGAGCAATTTACTCCACTTGACTCTAATTGAAATGCAAGAGCTGAGAGGGTAAAGGCAGCCTGACAACCAAGATGCCACCACCCTACCATGTGATTCAAACCCCTGTGATCATCAACTCTGTCCCCCAAATCATCACAGACAACACAGCACTTCAGGCTTCCAGGTCCCCCAGAAGTGCTGTTAACACTGCAAACATCAGTACACTGAGCCATCGGACTGACAGCACTTTCCCAGCAGGAAAGGAAACCTAATGTAGGTTGACATGTGACGGGCTCAGGAGTGGTGGTGCAGCCCTTTGAGGATTGCACGTGCCATTTTCTCCCTTTCAGAACTGCTGAAACCACGGACTGCCCTTGCCCAAAATGGACAAGTCTAAATCAGAAGTTGTCAGGTCCTCTTATTATAGATAATGCTTCAGAGGGCTGAGCTTTGTTTGTTCTTTTTTCGGTCTTCTTGTGCAAATGGAAATGGCACTTTTTGTTGTTGTTGTTTTTTCCCCTCCACACTGCACAGAGGTGGTTTGAATGTGCAAGAGGTACCAGTCCCTGCTTGAAATACTGGGAACGCAGATATGTAAGTAAGACTTTGTAGAATTTCTGGGTGGTTTTTTTCTTTCTGCTTAAGACAACCAGCAAGTCCCCGAGCAAAATAAAATTCTGTGTGGGCATCCTCAGATCAGACATGAAATATTCATGCTAATGTAGCAACCTGCTGCTGGGTTTTGGAAGGTTAGTTTATTTATTTATTTACTTATATGTTCTGCTTTTTTTTTAATAGAGTTAATTAGGTAGGTCTACCAAAGACAAAAGTTGACTTGTTTACCTGTAGAAGGCTTATCCTCTGCTCTACAAGCATTTTCATCGTGTTCCTATTACTTTTCGTTAGAATTCAAGCTGTTCTCCTGAGATGGTGAAAGTAAGTTAGCCTGACAGGCAGTAAAATGCTTGCAGATACCTTAACAGTCATGTCCTGCAATAGTTGCCACCAAAAGCAATTTTAGAGGCAAGTGGATGCCTAAAAATAAACTTTTTTAATATATATTTTTTTACAGGAGTTGAAACGATCACAGTTGGAAACTATGTTATTCCTGAACTACAGCTCAAGTCTAAAGTTGAGCCAAAGTGAAAGCCTGAGTGCCAAATTGTTATTAAACACTAGAATGACATGGACAAAACTTTACAAAATTTCTCGTGGCAAACACTGTACTTCCCATGATATCAGATTACTACTTTCTTTTTTCTTTGCTAAAAACACCAAAATGAAAACCATCAGAGATGGAGAATGAAAAATAACTTCTTTCCATTGATCAAATTTGCTGCTACTGTGATCTTTTACCATCAAACAAAGAAAGCACCAGGCAAAGATTTGGGAAGAATCATTATTTTCTGTGGGTAGTTCTCTGCCTGGTCCTTAGGCAATTTTGGTTTAGCTTTTAAGACAGTTGTGATTTCACAGGTTCCACCTAAGGCACGTACATATCCATCCATCATCAGAGGAGTCTTTGAGGAATCAACCTGCTTAGTTTTTCTTAAAACCTAAACTGTTTGGATAATTTGGTAAAGCACTGATCATCTGAAATGGTGATTTGGCCATATGGTTCCTCTCTCAAATTAGAGCTGCTCTTCACCCCTGGCATGTCTCATCTGTGTGGATCACGTGCTTTAGAACAGTGACTGTCATTGGGTGTGTGCTCAGAGTCCCGGGCAGCGGATCCATGTGCAAGTGGTGGGACACAATGAAAGTACTAATAGCAGCAGAGCCATGGTAACAGCTGCAATTTCTGACAGCTACAGGAGGGAGCCAGGACAGGTGAGGATGAAGACCAATCTTCTATGACTTACTCCTACAGGATCAGAAAATTGGTAGGGCAACTCTTTGGGTAACCTTGTTCAGGTACCTTTCATAACAGAGGAAATTAAGAAGGAGAGATAAATGTGGGTTTGGCAGCTGTGGTTATGATAATGCAACAAAAATAAGAATTGTGCTTGCTGGTATTGTCCTGTGGAAATTGACAGTCAGGTATCTCAGGTCTGGTCATGCTTTTCTCACGTCACCTTATACAAGCATGGACATTTCTGTCTGTCTCAGCTGTTTGGACACATAGCAAGAAGCATCAGGCCTGAGTGACTGGAGCACTCCTTTCCAGATCCTTCCTGGTGAAGAGCACAAAAAACACATGATGGACCTTTTTCCTAGAGGGAAAGCCAGTCCTGAGTCACACAGTGTTTATTATTACCAGTAATAAAAACATCAGATAGTTTGGTTTGTGGCTATTTTTTAAAAATTGAGTAGAATTTGGGGATAAGCAACTTCAGATTGAAGACACTGAGTCTGACAGCCAGTTCATAAAGCAGGTCTCCAAGATGGGCATAAGTATCATTGGCGGAGGAGCTGGCAATGGAAGCACCCGGGGTGTGTCTTCAATATGAACTTCTATAAAAAGCAGGTCTGGTCAGAAACAAAGTGTCAGCTCAGCAAAGTCCTTCACATTTTTAGTTCCCTTGAAAAGAAATAACAGGAAAGAAGAAACAAGTTGCAGGTACAGAAAACCTACCTGGACTTGGCATAAGGACTTTATAGGACTGGAGCCAAAATCCTTGGATATTAACACCCTGCTGATTTAATGTTCAGTCAATTGCTCTAATAAGCACTGACCTTCAAACGGGTGCTTCGTTTCTCTCCATACACAAAGTGTGTAGTTCCCTGCCTCTCTTGCTTCTCTGTAAGGTGTTGCAATACTTTAGGTTGGAAAGAAGTGTTTGGGATTGAGACTCTCAATTATTTTGACCTTGCATAGGCCTCGTTCCTTCAGCAGTAGGTGAGTTCCTAAGGCTGCTCATACTTCGCAAGGCCACCCTTATTTAAAACCCATCTGCCCTCATTTATAGCAGAAATGCTATTGCAAATTCAATGATTATGTGCACTCTTTCTGTACTACTCAATCTTATAGTCAGCCTAACAACACAAGCCTGGAAGGAAGGACTCAAGTGATTTTAAAAAGTCTCCTTGGTGTGAAGAACAGACACAGCTTCTCTTTTGTCATTTAACAGCTTACAATTTTACACAAATGACTAAGCTCAGATCCTTAAAAGTGCAAAGTGTCTTACTGTGCTATATACAAAATGCCTACATACTTTGGGGCAGCTGGGTTTAAGTCCCTCAAGCTGTTCCTCACCTATGATATGAGTTAATAACATCTTCCCACTTCAGCAGAGTGTGCCAGAAGCAGTTCATTACTGCCCTCAGGTGTGAAACCAGATGCAGGCACAAAGCCACTGCCATAAAAGTGTGCAGCTGGAGCAACAACATAATGTTAGAGAATGACAGCTTGTGGGGGCTGTTAGGTGGGCTGGGAGATTGGCAGTGTGGGAGGGCAGGATGGGCAGCAGCAATTGAGGAAACTTGTGAGGTTTCCTTCATTTTCTACCAATACCAGGTATCTAGGTCATGATTCAGAACAGGATCTATACAAAGAGAAAAGGAGCAAGAAGTATTAGGGATTGGAGTGAGTGCTCATGCTAAGCATGAAGTTGTGGGGTTGAGTTTAAAAGGTAAATGGTTCTTCTGTCTCTCTACTGGTTTGTTTTTTTCTGCTTTTTGGCCATAGAATGCCAGGTTACATTATGCCTTAGCCACAAATAAGTGTCCTAGGTACAGGTGATGCTCTCTGACAGATAGTTTGAGTTGCAAAACTATTTTCCTTTTAGTTTATACAGGGCAACTATTTCCTGGCCCTTCGCAGAAATAACTCTGCCTGCCTTGATTTTTCCTACAGTCATCTCAGAAAGGGTTGTTTTCTCTTTTTGTTTATAAAAAATACAATAAATAGTTAAGGTTCTTTAAAAGAGCCTCTATGGGAATTTGAAGCACTCATAGACAGAAAGGAACATCTCTCAGCTTTAAAGCTGCTACAAGTAACTTTACATTCCCCCTGTACATACATTATGCTCCTGGACTGAGCTAGTGGCCACTGTGTAGCTTGGAGTTTAAAATAAAAAAAGCAAAAGGAATATCATTAAGTTAGTGGACATAAAACTGTTCAGCAACAAGAGGAATTCTTCCTGCCTCTGAAGAATAAGACGCTTGGATATCCTGGCTGCCAGCAATCCCTGAAACAAGTGATATCCTTCCTTGGCCAATTATTACTATAGCTCCTTTGTCTCAGTTAGAGCTGAAAGTTTCTGATTCACTCTTATCTTTCAGAAAAAAGTGAAATTATATGAGAGCAACCAGAATGCTGCCACTTGAAGTTTACAGCTTCAGCATGGTAGGAACTGAAGTTCAGAGAGCAACTTTTTTGAGGGGGAAAAAAATCTTTTTTTTTAACAGTAAAATTACATGTTAATCAGTACATTCTTCTCTTAAAAAAGCAAGCTTGGTGTTCTGCCAGCTAATCAGTAGTGTTCACTGGGAATGTACTAGCAAATGCTTTTGCTGCTGCCCAGCACGTATTCAAAAGCATCATTTTCATGGAAATCTAGCAATCTGAAAAGCATTTCCATGTTGGGAATGTTTCTTTGGTTCGGTAGGAGAACTCTGAATGAAAACTTGGGGACTGAACCCAGAATAAGTAGGAGACTGCAGTCTTTCATCTTCCTTCCCCGAAGATGAAGATGGTAGAGAGGTATTCTGGCTCTTCAAGCTCAGGAACAGAAACCTGAGACTCCCACATCTAATGGGAGGGGGTTTTTATTCATGTGCTCTCTGGATTTTATTCAAACACTTTCTTCCCTACCTCTTCTGTCGAAACAGCTGTTAAGCACTTTCTTAAGAAGCTTTTCCTCTAATATGCAACAGGAGGAACACAAATTGATAAGCTTTCATGCAAAGTGGTTTTCCCCAACAAGTTCCTATAAAAAGCAGTATGTCTGCAACTGTGCCATTTCTTATGGCAATTTGGTCTGGAGGCAAATCCGTGACCTTCCATGTCCATTTCACTATCTATGAGATTTATCTCATGAAAAATTTTTGAAGGTGTCTCTTGCCTGCTGTAGCATGGCTTTTGGAAAATGCTACTCTTGTATGCATACCTGTTCAGTTTGTTGGCAAGGCCACTTCTCTTCAGGCCTTTCACTCATCCATGACGTACCTCCATGCCTCAAACAAATAAGCATGTTTTTGTGCTCTTCATTCATGTTGAACCGTGGGACTTTCCCTCCTGTGGTAGAGTCACCATGACCTACTTATTGTTAGTGCACCATAAAGTGAGCCTGCAGTTGCAGTTCCTGTACATTTCACCATTAACTGTTTCAAGAACCCACTGACTTTGGACTTTGAACAGAGAGAGTCCTTCCCAACAGCAAGCACCAAAAAACCACAATCATCTGTATTGAATTTTCCCTCCACCATACATCCAGTCCTTCCATTTGTGGAGAGATGTTCATGTCAATTCATTCACTTCCAAGAAATTATGGTTATTCAGTGAGTTGAGATGGGTCCTTTAAGCCCCCTGATTAGGTAATCTACTAATAAGCGGGAGATTTGTATTGCTGTCACTCTGCAGTAACATTGGATCAGTTACTGTGTACCTGCGTTGGCACTTCATCCAAAGGAAATTCTGTTTGGGGAGGAGAAATGTTTTGAAAGGATGATGCTTTTTTTTTGTGGCATTACATGGCCTGTGTGTGTGTCAGAAAGATGGAATAAAAGCTGGGCCCCAGGCTGAGAGTCTGTTCAGCTCTGATAATGTGTCTGCTGACCTTCAGTGCAACAGGGAGTTAAGTTGCTCATAGTCTGCAGCAGCAGCAAAAGATGGATCCCTGGCTGTTCTCCAGCCGAGGCTGTGCATGGGGCCATGAACAGCAGCTGCTTCTTCCAGCTAAGCGAGGTGCAAGTCTCAGGATGGAAGACAGTGAATAAATCCCTACCACAGACCCATCCCACAGCAGCACTTCAAGCTGTCTCTACAGTCCATCTGCAGATACATCTTGTAGATGAGAGAAAGGACAAACAGTTTCTCGTGGGAAATAAAGATTGTTTTTATTGCAGTGTTCTAGTGGTTGCACTGTTGGTAATTAAAACTTAAGGAGTCTCTAGAAAAAAAAATTATTTATACTTCAGGATCTCACATTACATAATGCTGAGAAATTACAAGTCCAACATGGGATGCGGAAGACTTCTGTGAGGTTTTATAGCAAAAACACCTGAGTCATTTCTCATCAACACAAGATTTATACCACGTGGAAGGTAAAGATCAATTACTACTAATTCATTCAGGGGATAAAAATTATAAATATGGCTAATTTATTATATCCATGGATAAAATCTGAGACCCACTGACAGTGCAGAGAATTTTGTCATTGAGCTGAAAGGGAGTGGAATGCCAAGCATTTTAAATATACATACAAGCTCGTTTAGGCAAATAACACAATTATTTGTCATTCATATTCAGAGAAAAACTTGCCAGTTAGCTCTCTGAAATATTTGTTGCTATTACACTTTTGCATAATTTATTGCCAAATTTGTTTACATGTGCCGTGTTTGAAAACGAAGCAGTATGAAAGCAAAGAACATTATAGTTTGCCTGTTTGAGAAAAGAACAGAGTGTGAGGAAGTTTTTTTATTTCTGCTGTATTAAAAGTGATAAGTTAAATACAGGGACTGAAGTGCCTTTCCAGACTTACATAATAAATATAATATTCATCAACCTCCTAGCTAAATATTGATCATTAAACTCCCACATTAAAGACCAGTCTGTGCTCACTTACTCCATAGGAAGGAGTCTGGGGGTGGAAGGAGTATTTCTGAAAAGTTTGTGCACTTTCTCTCTTGCAACTGCTTTCTTGTGCTGATAGACCAAAATACCAGAGAGACCGAAATTCCCCTCAAATACTTTCTTCTAAAGAACTGCTAGGTTATAAGACGTTCCCAAGGAGGTGGAGTAATACATGGATATGTCTTTGCTGTGAAGGCTTCAGGAGTGCTCGGGGCCAGAATAGAGGATGGACAGAACAATGGGCACTCCCAGTGTTTTCCATCCCAGCCTAGCACTATGTAGGGGTCCATCCTAACACATCTCAGGTCTTCATCTGTGGTGTCATCAGCACAGCTCTGGCAGCATCACCAAGTGAACAGCTTTGTGGAAGCAGAGATTCCCACCCTGTACCTTTGCAGTATGAATGGTTCTGTCAGCTCAGTGAGATGTCTCAATGAGACACCCCAACAACGAGACTGCACTTTTGGCTCCAGAGTTCTCAAAAAAAAAAGGAAACTTTTCCATTAAAAACTGCTTTCATGTCTTTCTGTAGGTACTGTAACCAAATAACATACAAGTGTCCCAAGCTCTTCAGCACTGCAGTAGCAAAGAGGGAGAAATGCTCAGGGCAGCACATTAGCTTTGTCTGTAAACTGGGCATGGAAGAAGATCAGTGCCTCTGTCATGTGGTGATCACATGGAAACCTGTGCACCACAGGAGGCACGGATGGGGATATGGCCAGAGAATTCAGGCAAACTTTAGTTTTCATTGAGGTCAACAAATGTTTCTTCCAGGCAATGGAAATCAACTTGTGAAGAAACGAGTCCCTCGAAACAAAATTTCCCCTTCGGCAACTACAGCCTAGCACACAGTGCCTTTTGCATAGGTGGGCTTAAAGTAAAAGGCACAGGGAAGGGAGATGGGAGATCCTGGCAGAAACACTGGAGGCCAAAACACACAATTTTTCCCATCTGTTGTCCCATCAGTGAAGTGAAGGCCATACTTGTCTCAGAAGGGTACTGTACTGTTTAATCAGGTAATGTGAGGATAGTGCTTTGATCATATAAGCACCACATAAATGCTAAGTGCCTAATTCCTCACATCCTGAGCTGCAGTGGGAAGCAATAGGGTATCCCTTTGATCTCTTGTGCAGGTTCCTGACCAAACTGCTGTTCTGACATCCCTGGATGAGTATTCAGGCCCAGTTACTCAGCCCTTGAAATACATCCCATTTCTCCGGCATGTCAATCCCCCTGCCCATCTGTCTGCACAGCCCCGTGCCCTCCTCAAAACATCCTGTGTTCATGCCAGGAGCTCACAAGTGCCAAGAGGAGAGAGAGGTGAGTGTGCACAGCCAGCAGGCCTTTTCCTTTGAGGAGATCACTTTGTCAGGCAACACAATACATCCATGATGTGCTGGGCAGTCTTTCTGTAATGCTTAAGTGGCAGTTTCCAGCAGAAATATGTTCCATGGTTGTGTCTTCTCTAAGAAGTACGATTAGAATTAATGACTTGTAGGCAAAGCCCCATTTGTATTAGCCACAAATTCTGTATGATTAGGGCCCAGTTTGCAATTTAGCTGGTCTCATTTTTATTTGAGCAGAGTGCCAGGACAGCCTTTTAAATTGTGTTACTGTGATACAGCCACTGCTGCCTAAGTAGGAGAGATTCAGACATCAGCTGAACCATCTCAGAGGTCCTTTGACTGAATAGACTTCAAGGATTGTCAGACAAAAATTAAATGCACCAAGTTTCAGATTTATTGTGTAATGTTGTTTCAGCACAAGAAAATAATCCACACAGTCACAGTGTGGATTTCCATCTTCCTCCATCGGTCAGATGGCACTGTGGTCTTGAGGCTACTGCTGCCCTTGAGCATTACAGGCAATCTGTGCCTCAAGCAGCAAATACAGTCCCTGGATCAGTGCCCAGAGATGAAGCAGCCAGGGGCCATCATCATGGTAATAGCAGACCTGAAAAAAATTGTAGATTAAATAAACCCAGACATGGAACCAAATGGTTGCTTTCCCTGCAGTTCTTAATCCAGGGTTGACTCCAGCGACCAGAGGTGACAGTGTGCACCAGTTGGATGTTTCTGGCCTGGCTGTTGTATGTTTTCATGTTCCTGCTTTCCCCTAGCTCCAGACAAGGCCAAAAGAAAGATGCCCAGAAGCTGGAAAGGGAGATGGCCAGTCAGGTGTGATCCAAGCTGGATGAAGAAAGCACTGGGGATCGGCAAAAATCAATGCAGATGCTTTGCGGGATTTATTTCCCTGATCAAAATATTGGAATGTTCAAACTGGGAAGATATTCATAGTTCAACTATTGCTAACAAGAATAACCAGCACTAGCAAAACATGTCCATCAGCAACCAGCCACTGCCAGCTCAGATAATTCCCTCATGCCACCTCTGATTTTCAGCAATTGTTTTAGGGGTTGGAAGAACTGGGGATGGTGTGACTCATGCAAGTATAATTTGTTTTTTTCAGTCTAGTGTTTTTGCCAAGGAAAGCTGGACAATCTGAAGCAAAATATTTTAACAAGAAGTAGGAAACAAATAAGACAACTGTGATTTTAGGAACAGCTTCCAGCCATCCAAGAGGCTGTACGGCTCCCACAGCCAGCATGCTGTGCCCCACCAGCTGTGTCAGTCCAGCAAGGGAACGCTGAGAAGATCCCGCGTGTTGCTGAGACCTTGTGAACTGGCTCTGTTTTCCTGCAACTGGGCCTAAACAAGAGTGAAATGAGGCCTTATAATCTTTCTAGAACCATAAATCTGTTTTATTCTAATTTTCTATTGAGAATAGCAATAAAGCAGTAAAATGTAGCCCAGTGGTTTAAAATAGATAAACCACATCTCACTGGTGCAAAATCATTATAGCGCCTGACCGTAAATTCTTGCACCAGTCTAAGCTATTTAATGAACTTGAGTACTTAAATTTAATATTGGCTGAGCTTAATCTCAGGTGATATTAATCACTAATTAATACTTTTTTGGGGGGTTGTTCATGCAGAAAGTATCACAGCTCTAATTACCACTTGTTTGATAATGTGCCTTTATCTCTATTTTAATGGGGCTACCCAGTTTATTTAGATGCAAACATCTAAGGATTTTTACATCCCCAAGAGCAATTGCTCTCTTAAATACTTTCGGTGATACAGTTACTTTAAAGCAATAAGCAGTGCAAGAGGAGCTAGCATGAAATTACATTATATCTCCAGAGCTTTGTAGTTATATAAAAACTCTTGGCTTATTCTGTTAATTAGGGGAATATGTTTACTGTGAGTTTTTGAAGTTATTAATTACTTTCTTTAGTTTAAAATTCTTTGACTGTCATGTCTGCATACTATTTCTATTAGTATTTCAATCCAGGTGTGTATGGTATTTTATGCATTCCTATCTTAACCAAAGGATGACCAAAATATAAAAGTAAGGAGATTCAGTTAGTCAGATGTCATCCCAACTTCCAACACTGTAGGTATATATACATTTTTTATATATTTATATATATATGTATTCTAGCTGCACCCGAGACGCATGTGAAAAAAATAAAATTGTATGCCACAGATTTGCTGTACTAAATATAGCAATTTTCCAGTAGGCTTATTTTTTAAATACTAATATTTCTAGCCCCCTTAATTTATAAGCGTCCCTATAATGTAGAACATAGTACTAATTAGAAATTTCCAAATATCAAAAGGAAAAACCCTCTACTTATACTTTCTAAAACTGGATGGAACATAGTATAATGCATAGTTAAGTTTACTCTTGCATTTAAAGGACTAAGAGATAGCTTTCTCACTTACTTTCCATGATTTCAATTTCCTTGATTTCTGACAAAAGTTTAACTGTTGAATCTTTTAAGCTGCCTGCAAAATGAATTTTACATAGATAGATAGATAGATAGATAGATAGATAGATAGATAGATAGATAGATAGATAGATGATTAATGTGCAAGACCTTCAGTATTTAGTTGTTTACAACTCCCTTTCTCAGTGTGAGCAAGTCAGGTGCAAAAATACTTTGCTTCAGAAAAGATGTCTAAAAATTAATTTATTAACATTCATTAGGCACTTGTAATGAAATGTAGGAGTGGAGTATAAAGAATTGCTCTTTCTTTACATTCATCAGACTAAATTGGATTAATCAGATTGGAAAGGGTAATAAAATATTAGAGCTTGTTCTTATCTCTCTACTTCCTCCCATCGGTTATAAATGAGTACACTGAATGCTACCTGCTGCTGTGATGCAGCAACATTTGAGGCACTCTGAGCTACTTCTCACTTTGATGCAGAAAATGGTAACAGAAAGATTGTATTTTCTCAGTAAGCTCCACTGCTGGTCAGTAAAAGAGAGGGAACAACTGTAAACCAGAGGCATTTCAATTTTTCTTCTTTTTTTTTTTTTCTGTCTGTGAAATCGATGGCTGTGGAATTTTGAAATTCTCTCATAATTGCCAAACCTTTTTTCTCCTCAGCCACTTACTTGACAAGTAAAACCTCCAACCGCACTTGCCTTGCCCTTTGCTGTGCAGAAGAGTAGGCAGAACCCCTTAGCCTGCTGTGGTGTGGCTGATGGCAGCACTGGGCTGACACTGCTGTGACCCTCTCTCCTCTTGAGGGGTGGCATCACCTTGACTAAGTGCTGCGAAGCTGTGGTTTGGTCATTGCTTCTCACCTCTGCCTTCGGGATGACACTGCCTCCAGAAATGAGCTTAATCTTTCAGGATACCAGAAGAGAGCTGGGTGTCACATGAGATCTGAATTTGATTTTTTTTATTTGACCCATCTCTGCTCAAAAGAGCCCACTTGCAGCAGTGAGAGCTTTCCCTCTACATTGACATTTGTTCCTGTATGGTTGTCTTTCTACAAACCTATTTTTATCACCTGTCTATAGTGATTTCCAATTAGCTTTTCAGCTTTGTAAAGAGAATTTCCCTTAGATCTTTTGTCATTAACATGTGGCGAAAGAGTTTAGATGGGGGCGAACCATAGTTTTCTTCATTTCTGCTGAAGATGAGAGCAGAAGGGTAGCATATTTTTCTGGATGTTTTCAACAAGGCCTTTAACTGATGAGAGGACAGAGACATATGAAGGCACATAGAGCACACTTGAAGAACTAAATGTACCCCCAGGATCCCAGAAACTCAACAGAGACAGACAAGTGTCTTTCAGGTAGAAGGTCACAGGACAGCTACTAGAGGCAGCAAACAGGCTGCATTCATCCAGAGAACAAAAGGGAGACGCACAACCAAGTATAGCTTAGACCATGGTATATTTAGAATGCGTATTTTTTAAGTGCCATATAAAAAAAAAAATTTAGCTTTTCCTCAAGGCCTACAGCTTTATCAGCACTTCCCTAACTGCTTTCTGTCCATTTTGTATACACAGAAAGGAAAATTAGCTAAAATACTCATTTTTGCATTCTCCCTCTATGGATATTTCCTTGAGGTATTTTCTAATGTTAGTGTTCCTATCTCAAGCCAAATAACCCAGGAGACATCTAGCCATACTTCAGGGCTCTCCAGATCTGTGCTACTGCTTCAATTTCTGCATCTTATGTTCTTTATCTATCCATCACCTTCTTCTCATGAAAGAGAAACTCTGTCAATCCTAGGCCTTCACAGAGAGCTGACTGGCTCCTTCCTGAGCTTCACTGACTTTCACTGAGCCCATGGCTCTTGCACTTTGAACAGTCCATAACTTTTGTAATTTGAAAATGATTGGTCCTCCCCTTCCCTTTTATCATCTAACAGCAGGCATGAAACTCTGTGAGATGGTCAGCGGGAGTACTGAGCTCATGTAAGTAAAAAGAAAAGGGTAACTTCTCAAGTCTTCCTCTGTCTGGGACTGAATCCCTTGAAGATGCACAAAAGTAATATTCACTTTCAGTGTGGAGGGTTTTTTCATCTTCACATACTCTTCATGCTTCCCAGGGCCCTGTTTTGTTCTAAGAATTATTGAAGTCAGGTCTGTTCTTTGGTCTGTGCCTAAATTGAGATCCAAAAGTCTTGAAGTAATCGTTCTGAGTAAGAGCTGTAACTTCAGTCAGCCATGTTAAAGTGAGATGAACTGTGCAGATCTTGGTTTTGAATAGATAAATACATTTTCTACCCACAACAAGACATGAATTTCATCCATTTCCACAACACCTTCCAAATACGTTGGGGAAGTCAGAAGGGAAAAAATCATATTCCCATTGTCACCCCTTCCCAAAAAAAAAAAAAAAAAAAAGGCTAAAACCTAATGTTTTATTCACCTTTTGGGGAATGAGAATTTAATCTTTTAAGAAAAGTTTTCCTTACAACTTTGAAATACAGAATCTTCAAGACTATTTGCAAAATATTTTATTTCAAAGATCTTTAAATTAAGAACTCATTTGAATTTCAAATATAATACTGAAAATAAAGAATCTTGCTGCTTAAACAGGTTGTTCATCTGAGACAAATCAGATCAACTGTAGAAGACACCAGATCTAATAGCTTTACCAACACATTCCTAAGGCCAAAAGTCTGTCACAGTCATTAAAATTCACAGTGAAAGCTGGAGAAATTCATGCCATGATTATTTTATATTAAGCCTATACACTCAGGATGACGTAGGACCATGTTTTAAAACAAAACTCCTCAACCATATTTGAAGTTCTAACAAAGAACACATGCTTTTTTAATCTAAAGATTTACAGTAATAAAGACTTTGAAAAGCAAATTATACTGCTGTCTCATTCCTGGTTCAATGAAACTCATAAGTTTCTAGCAAATTCATCAAACCTCAGCTTGTAGTTTCTAACCCTTGCTGCTGATTTATAGCCAACTGTTCTGAAACTTTCTTCTCCCCCAGAGGTTAAAGAGGTTGTGGTCTAACAGCTTCTTTCCCTGAAGAACCCACTTTCCCTCTGTGACACAGTTTCTTGCAGAGAATCTTACATACTAGGAAAGCAGAAACTCAAGATGTTGTAGATGCCATAAAGGGGAGCAATGCTGCTTTCCTACTGAGTCACATCCCTGTTCCAGGTACTCAAGGGTGTCCTCAGTTTCCTGGGGACTGTTGCAACCGTGTTCCAACCATCTTCCATGTTCCTTGAGCAAATAATCAGAGTGTGACCATCTCACATGTTTTGAAATGCTGTCTATTCCTCTTCCTGATGTAAAAAAAAGTCCGCTATTGAGTTCAAGGCAGCCTTCTTTCAGGGAGTGAGGTCTTCAGGAAAAAATGTCAGCATGAATGTAAAACTGGAACAAAATTAATATTAATCCTTCCCAGTCTCCTATGTTTTCATGTATCTCATTTCTCTGTGTGGGCGCTTTTGTACTGTTCTTTGAAACAGCATTTTCTAATTGTATAGAAAACAGACTTGGGGCTAAGTGTTGGATCATTGTTTCCCATGAACTTTTTCATTTGTACCTTGTGCCCTCTAGAAATTGAGCCTTGGAACTCCCAGACATTGATCTTTTTTTCTCTTTTTTCTTGTCTGCGTAATGCGTGTTGCATCCTATTATAGGAACAAAGGACACACATTGGCTTTTATCTGTGCTATAGAGTCAAAACACCACTGTTCATTGTGACGAGCGTAGTCAGCAGCGGTCTCCTGCCAATTCTCCTCCTCCAGATTCATATTCATTTGTTAGGTCTAATTAAAGACCCATGGTACAAAGAAGCTTAGGGCTGCTTTACATTCAAGCTCCTCTGCTTTTGACTGATAGTACACCTTTTGTGTGCAACATTTTAGGTTTGTGTAGAAATATCTCACAGTGACAGATTGTTTTTGTACTTGCTGGCTACTGTCCATTTAATTTTCATTATATGTTTCATTGTACATTTCAGAGAGAGTTTGCTAAAGGTTTGCAACTCACCAAATTTACAGTAGGATTGGATGCTCTGGGGATGGTTGGGAAAAGCCTGGTATCTTCCATCAAATTATCCTACAGTAGCTTTAAAGAAGCTGTGGAGCCTGAGCAGATAAAACTGATGTAAAACATAATGCAACTCTTTCCTTCTTTGTAGTTCTCTTCTTCTTTTCCTCTCTCATATTGCACAAGAGTATTCCAAAGAGCATATATATTGTGTAAAAAATTGGAATTCAGCACTCAAAGGTCAGCCTGGGTTCTTTCCAGGCCAAAAATGTTCTGCAAATTCAGTTTAAAACCTTGTTGGGAACTTCTGTCTTGATTACCTCGAAAACCTGATCGTGGTCAAGGCAGCCTAGAAACTGACAGTCATCATCTTTCAGTTCTGCATTGCCTGCAGGCATCAGAAACAGCCCTGACCATGGTGCTGGAGTGCTACAGGTTCAAGTCCTGTTCCAAAGAAGGTTTGCTTCTCTTGGAACTACATCTTTTAAAAAACAGTGCAGTGGGGAAGGGAATCCAAATCTATTGTTTAAGATTTTCCTTTTTTATTTAATCACTTACCAGGTGAGCACCGCCATGACAAGGTAGAATCTAACTCTGAGAACAGAGAGGTTGTTTTAAATCTTTCCAAGTAAAATAATGTCTCTAAGTAAAATTAGGGTGCCGTTATCAAGCACTGCGTTCAACTCCATTTCCCCAATACCAGAAAGCCAGTAGGAAATTGTGGGAATTGGAAAGGACTGATGAAATGCTTGGCAGGGCTGAGAGCAGGAAGAAACTGTTTTCAAGAAGAGAGCATGTGTTTGCATTTCAGCTGCTCCAATTTTCATCTTGGAATCTCAGTTTAACCTGCTGATGAAAGTGTGAGTTTGTGTTAAGACAGTAGGCTGCAAACTGAACAGCTGAAGCACAGGTGTAAATTCCCTTCTGCTGCATCTGTCACATGAGTAGCAAACTCCAGCATGGGGTAGGGCAATAAATTCTTACACCCTGATTCCAAAGAATATTTATTTTGTGTTAAACCTTTTGCAGAATATCCACAAAGCCAAAGAGTAGGTCCATAGGCATTCTGCTCAATATGTTTGCAGACTTGGAGAATATGAAGACAAAAAGATTTTTTTAAACTGTTTTCCACTATTGTGTAATCCTATAAATAAGGTCAGAACTCTGCCTATAAGGCAAATCAGAGATGAGGTCTGATCACATAGCGACTGCCACCCCATTCCAGGGATAGCCATAGTTTGGATCAGCCCTGAAATTTCTCATTCCGAGAAGAGTGTTTCACCTAGGCAGTCTTTTCCATGTGGGCCCAGATACAAGCATGAAAGATTTAAAGGTTTTAAACTTTAACTATTAAACTCTTTTCGTTTTAATGGTTTCAGATCTTCCTCTTATTTCAGCTAGGAAGGCATTAGGTATTATTTTATGGGGATTCTTTTCTAAAAGAACTGCCACCAATGCCACTTGGTCCCTCAGAGGCCACCAGTGTCTGCACATTAATTTTGTTGATAAAAATTAAATACATGGTTGACTTTGAAGTGAGAATCTTAAAGTAACTGAGACAATCTATTGTTGTTCATGATAATGTCAGCTTGAATATAAAACCACTTGATTTATAAAGATTTCTGGTTTGCAGCTGAATTTAAAAAATAGCATACTCAGTGCCTGCTGTCCACACTGTAAGTAAAGCAGTGTATAATTACTCTGATAAGAAACCACTTTTCCTGCTCAAATGCCATATTTTTCACTAATTTATTTTTTGGTCCTTCTTGTGACTTATCTCACCAATAGTAAGTTACAAGCCAGAAAAGCTACTCCAGAAGATTTAGAAAAATTTCATTAAGTGTTTTTAGAGGAATAAATGTCTTCACAGTGACTCTGAATTTTTGGCAGGAACCCACAGTTATGAACCTGTTTCCAAGGTGACTGCAAGGCAAGTGCTCTGAACTTTGTTGAGGCCACTAATTTGTGCCCTCAGAAATCCAGGTTCAGCTCCTGATTCTATCATAGGTTTCTCAGTAGAGCCAGATTTGAAACTAAACTTGCTGTTTTCCAGGAGAGTGTTCAGCATTGGAATATTGATTCTTTTTTCCTCCTTTTTTGAGCTAAGAGTTATTTAAGTATTTTATATCAAGTGGAACAATTTCTAGTGTTTTAATATTCACTAAGGGAATGAGACACTATAGTCTAATAGCTGCCTTGCTCTGCTGGGAGTATGGAAGACTTTAGCACAAAATCTCTACTACGTAAACCTTTAATTATTTTAGATAAAGCAGAAGAACTTTTGACTAGGTGAGACTGGGAGCATACCCAAGATAATTCTCTCACCTAAGTATTATGCTTGGAAGTTCCTGGCTCTCACAGAAAGTGGCAAAATGAATGTCTTATTCCCTCAGCACTGGGAATTGGAAAAATTGAACTGTTACCAGCTCATAAACGCAGTATTTGCTCAGAAGAAAATTGTTCAGTCAAGAATGGCAGAAGTGTCATTATGGCTAGATACAAAGCTTTGTTCTTATCTATTTTGCAAATCCCTGTATCTAAAGACTGTAAATAGATACCTGGAGGTAAAGAAGGGAGTTGTGATATGGCACTGTAGCCTTGGATCTTGCTGTGTGGGAAGTCAACTTTGGAAAACTTAAGGCAGTGGCAGAAATATCCAAAATGCACCACACTCCTTCAGCAGGCCAATGATCTTCTTGAAGGTTTCCAATGTACTATAATTAAACCAAATATATTCCCAACCTAGTTTAAAATTAAATGAGAACAAGTTAAAAACCCAACAAGTCCAGTTGAAAGCATGAAAATGCAACCAAAGAAATTCAATATAGTTAAAAGCTGCTTTTGCCAATGACATGGCAAAATCCTCTAGACTCCTTAACTTATGGTGATGATTATAGCAGCATCTCCACTAAAGCAGTGGAGACATATAGGTGTAAAATGCTGTTGGAGAGGAGAATCAGTCCCTAAAAGTATGCATAGGAGGAGCATATAAAAAAGTATGAGGTGAGGAACCCTACAAATAAAAGCTGTCTATCCTCAAAAGACACATTTCTAAAGCATTGGCCAATTGCTTTAAGTCCCCTTGAGAAGGAATGTATTTTTTCTGCTCAGATTTCAGGAAATAAATACAATACAAACCATATTTACTTTGACAAGTTCAAAATTACAAGCATCAAGGGTCCTGCCTCTGAGCTGTGTTTTTGCAAAGCTTGACATTTTTTAACTTTCAAGCAAGTGTTGATGGAGAACTAAAGTGGAAGCCATGAAATCTCAGGTGAATGTGTATGGAAAACTAGCTGGATTACAGTCAACTCTATCAACCATCTCTTCAGTTCCTGGCAAACAAGGAGTCTGAGAAAATAAGCATTACACTAGCAGTATTTCTATTTTCATCATGATAACTCTCAGCTTTCTCAGTTTCATCAGTATTACAGTGGAAAGAAAGTCCTAGGAATGTAAGGCTGTTCACAAATTGATTTTTTCCTGTCATTTTCACTTTCATCAAAATGAAAACAAGGCATTATTTGGAGCTTGAAATGTATACACTTACAATCAAAGAATTTCACTTAGAAATGTCATGCTGATATGTTGTAGTGTGAAGCTTTTTGTTGTCTCTAAAATCCCTTTCCATACTGCATCACGCCTGAGTTGTTTCAATAGTGTATCAATTTTGAGGAAAAACAAATACCAACGTAATAATCTTCCTCAGATGCTGTAACTTAAAACATTAGAAAAAAGAATCAAATCACAAAATATTTTCTACAGGAAATTCTAGATCTCTGTCTTCATGCTCATAGAAAACAAAACTCAGAATTCATACTCTTATTTAGCTTTATCAACGAGATTCTTCATCTTCTTCCAAGAATTTCAAATTAAGGCCTTTCTATTCTGTTGGAAAAACATTTCCTAGTGGATTATTTTTTTCTTTTTACAGTATTCCTTCTGCCTCAGCACCTTATAAAACCTTTGCAATGCTTTTTCTATGTGGAACAAATGTAGCATTTATGCAGGAAAAGTCTTGGATAATTGTACCCACATGATCTTGATTATGGTTCCTAGCAGTTTGACTGTGCAAGTCTGTTACTGCACTGAATGACAGATAAAGAGTGTTACCCAGCCTGGATTGGATCCTGTCTTCACAAAGTTATCACACAAGATCAGTGTAAAAACTTCTGTTTTTACAGTGTAAAAACTGTCTGTTTTCCTTCAGCTTTCCCTTTACTGCAGCACAGAGCAACTCACAATCCAGAGCTTGAAAAGTGATGTCAACGGTATTAGGAGTCCAAAGCATTTTCTCAACCTACTTTTCAGCATCAGCCTGCATGACCTTTAAGTTTTGGCATGTGCTTGCTCCCCTTTTTGTCCTGTAATTTCAGCCAGTAGCAGAGTAGAGAGAGTGAAGACTTTTCCCCTTCTTCCTCCTGCCTGATCCCTTCCTTTCTGTAAGTGGGAACAAAAAAAGTCACAGGTGTGCTACTTCCTAAAGTCAGGCTTTGTGCATAATCCCCATGAGAGCTGAAAGCCCAAGGGCAGAGTCTGCTTCCTTCCTACAGTTTAGCTGCTTTTGCATTCCTCGGGTGATTCTTGTTTTCATGAATCATTCACCCTTTCCTTAGAGTAAAAGAGAGGAGTTTAAGGAAGGAAAGATTATTTTAATCTGCTGGCAGTAAACCCCTTCAGTCAAGTTAATTGTAACAGTTGCACCAACCTGTGGAGCAAGTCAAACAAACATGAAAGAGAGGAACATGCAATCGAGATAAAAAAGAAACCAGAAGATGCACTTGTCTTCAGTTTGCCACTCATTTGCCATTCTTCTCAGACATTTTAAGTTTTCAGGCAGGCTGTGCTCACATATTCTGACAGCCCTGTTAATTCTACCAACTCAGTGGAGTCTGTTTGAAATTTTGGACACCATGGTAAGCAGACCTGAGCACCTACAGCTTCTTTTAAAAACAACCGAAGTTGTTAGTTTAACTGTGTAACAGATATAGTGCAATAGTGTTTATTTATCCATGTAGCCCATATACTTAAACATGTACACATGCACACATGTGCTCATACACACACAAATATGTAAATTACATTTCTTCAAAGACAATAAATCTACAAATGCAAGGATGGTCCTTGCCCAGAGTACAGAGAAAAAGATACAGTTTATCATGGGGAGGAAGAAAAGTATTCTCATGACATTATACAGAAAATTCAGTAATTTGTTTGTAAGAGTTTGTACTGTCTGCTATTTTAAAACCACAAAATGTACCAGAACAAACCAGTCTTGTTGCTTGTGTGTTAGTAGTGCTAGCTACACAAAATAGTCATTTATATCTCAGTAGCTACCTTGGTCCCACAGCTGAGTTCAGACAACAGCCCAGCTGGTATGTTTTCACGTACTGAACCCTACAGGTATGTAAGAAAAGCTAAGAAGAAAAGGTATATTTTTTGTATCAATTAGCTAAATTGACTTTCTCAGCACTAAAGCTTTCAACAGTAAAACTGTCAACACAAAAGCACCAAGCCCCAGCCACAGTTAGTGGAAATAAACACAGGCACAAGGTACTGCCTTGTCTTCTGGTATCTCATCATAGTTACATAAAAAATTCTGGTGCAATGCATAGGGCTGTTTTCTTAGATTCAACACATCAGACCTGTTTGCTTCCCGTTGAGTACATTTTAAATCCCTAAATTACATGATATTCTGTCCCCATAAAACCAGAGCAGTACCACAGTGAATCATGTCTCATATGGGAACAAATCCCACCTTACCATCACAGATTTATTAAACCCAAGGGTAAGAAGGAATGACAGTGGTGGCAGAAGCAGCCATCCAGGTACAAAGAGGAAGAACTGGAGACCCACAACATGATCCAGCTTGAGAGGGCTGTTTGATAGCATTATCTGTCCACAAAATACATGATGGTTTCTGAAACAAATATGCTGGGTTTACTTTGTAGTCAAGGAAAATTTAGTCAATATAGGTAATGGAATTTAGGGTACATTTATCCATAGATGTCTGATTTAAAAAATTCCCACTTGCCTCTGCGGATTGTGGTGTCCAATTCTGTGCAGAGACAAGAGGGATCCTAATATGACTGGCTCAGTTATGGGCACGTCCTCTTGCTCAGATGAAGCCCACCTGTGTTTTTCTGATGTTGTAAAATGCACAATGCACACGCACATCACCTTCTCCATGCTTTGGCAGGCCGTATCCATTTGGATTCACAAACCACAGCAGGCATACAAGCATCTGCTCTCTCCTAAGTTGAAAGATTTAAGCTGCAATTAAGGTTAAATGTTTTACATTTTCAGCAGTAATGACTTGAGCCCCCTGCTGCTAAAATGGGAATGGGAGTGGAAGACCTCTCTACTCTTCAGTCTTCTCTACTCTAAACTGTATTATATTTCTCATCATTTTCACAAGCACTTGCCCAGCTTGTATTGTGAGTACAATACTTATTTACTTAAAGAACTGCAAGGAATAGGTTAGATATTCTCCTGAATAAATGTTTCTAGATGAAAAATAATTTAAATCTGTCTGACAAGAGGGGAAGAAAGATGATTTGTGGTTTTGCTGGCTGGGATGCAGCAATCACTTCTGCTGCTGCAGAGAAAGAAAAAATAAAGATGGCCTGTCCTGTAAATTTTGTTTCATACTTGTACTAAATTCAAACTCTTCTTACAAAAATGTGCACTGACCTAATGAAATGAGAGGTTTAATAAATACAGTGGTCTAATGGAAATAGTATAGCAATGTTTAATTAATATCTGTAACGCTTCAGAGTCAACACAATTCCTTTTTCTTCCCTTTGCTGTGAGAAGATCGACTTTTTTACCATAACTTACTCCAGACTCCTATATCAGTAAACAGCAGCAGAGAAATGTATCTGCTGAAAGAAAGCTCAGCATTATGCAAAGAGTGATAAACTTCTCAGAAGGTGTTTACAAATGCATTCAGTGAAACAGAATTTTAATGAATTGTGCCACATAATCTTGCAGTTAATGAGCTGTAAAAGCCTTTGCCAATTATAGTGACTCAAAACTAACTCTTTTGGATTCCAGATCAATAATGGGACTACTTCTGCACATTTTTATTTTTTCAAAGGAAAATTAGGAACTAAGAAAAACAAAAGGTATGTTTGTCATATTAAGCATTTCAGAAATGTCCCTCATTATTATAACAGAGCTATTTATATTCTTGTTATTTGTAATATCATCCTTTAGCTGCATTAAAAGAAACAAGCCTTCTGAGATCAAATGGCACCAGTATTGTAAAATGCCAGTGGCAAAACCAGAAAAGACTAATGACTTCAATAATAAGTAGGGATTTTTTTCCATGGATCATATTAAATTCAACTGTCATGCATAACCTCTTAGAAAACAAAAGTTATCCTTCTCTGCCTTTGCTATCCACCCTAAGTGCTCTGATATTAGAAAGTGGACACCTTAAAACTCTCTGAAGATTGGTTCATCTGGTTTTTTCTTATTTTAAGCGAAAGGTCTTCAGACATTGCTTTTTTGTTCTGGTGAGGTCACTATTCCTGCCTAGGAACATGACATTTTAACACATCAGAACTGTCACAGTTCCCAGGGACAATTTAATATTGTGCCCAAATAGCTCCTGTGATTCTCTATCCAGCTAGTAAAACATTCTTTTGAAAAACAAAGGTTTGGCTTAATATTTTAATGTCTTCAAAATCTAAAGGAGATGAGACCAGCATTTATCAACTAAAAATATGGCAGTTTTATTGCCTCTGATCTCCAATTTATTATGTGACTTTTTCCCAGTATGATTCTACTTCCTTCTTCTCTAAAGATTTTTTTTTCTCTTACTCATGCCTCAGTGTGAAGGATCCATTAACAGAGGAACGGCATAAAAAGTAATTCCAAGGAAAAGCCTTATAAAATGTGAAAAATTAAAGCTGTGCTCTGATCCCATTAAGAAAAGAAATTGCCTTGAGGCATCCACTAAATATGTGAAATCCATTTCTGCTGAAGGGCTTCAGAGTTTATTCCTCCCTTACAAATGCAATTTCACAGCACAAGTTGAACATTTAAACAAAGAGATGCAGGATCTTTTCCCAGTTAGCGCCTCTTTTCCTTGATTGCTGCCAGGTCACCAAGTGCAAATTTACATCAGAATCTGAGATTAAATAAATCTCAGCCAAGAGACTTTAAGGGCATTTCTGCTTGTGAAGACTGTAAACCAGGAAATGCTCTCTGTATGGAGGGTTTACTGTTGTTATTATCAGTATTTATTTTGCTCAGCTTTATGCAGAAAGCTAGAGAAGTCTGTGGTCTTAACATCTCCTTTTCTTAAGTGGTTAGTTTAAGCTCCCTGATGGCCCAGCTCCATTTGACCTTCTGTTTCTGGTGCTGTAACCTCACATATTTCTTCAGCTGCACAACCCCATACACAAGACTAAGGGAGCAGAATAAAAGAAAAAGAGTGAGCAGCTATCAAGGACGATGTCTTGTCCCTGCTGAAATCCCCACACCATCGAGTGCTTATTTCCCCCTGTCCCATGGAAAGGTGCATCTGCCATGAGCTTGTGGAGATCCTATCCAAGTTCAGAGGGGCTGTGAGGAGGTAGCAGTCCTTCAGCCTTGCTGCTGAAGAGAAGCTCTGTTTAGGTTCCTTGATTGAAACACTCTCAAGAAAAGCCCTGCTTTCTCCAGAAGCTAAGGAACCACATGCTGGTGCCACCGTCCTCACCCACAGAAGCTGGTGAACCAGGCTCTTTTAAGGAGACTCAAAACAATATGATATTGACACTGTTGACTTCAGAACATTATTCCATAAAATAATGAACGAATCTTAGATCAGGAGAGCAGGTGGGAAACTGTGGTTTTCCCCTCTTCCACAGCTGAGATCCTGCTGTTGGTTGAGGAAATGTAGTTTGCCCTCCCCTCAGCTGCAGTTTACTATCCAGCAACTGAGGCTCTTTCCCCTTGCCCAAAGCAGTGCTGCCAGCCCACCCACCCCTGCTCCCCTGAGATAACAGACCAGTCTGATGGCCACTGGCAGAATTGTTTTCATCATTCTGCTCCATCCTACAGAATGAAAGATACCTTCAGTGCTGCAAAAGCCTTCAGCAGCAAGAACTAACAAGCTGTCTGAAAGTGCTCCAAAAATCCTAAGTGGGAATTTGACTGTACAAAATACCCAGAGAGGAAGAAATGGGTTTTCCCTGTGCAGTTTTATTGCTTACTCATAATTTCAAGATAACATGTAGAGAGGAGAAATAGCATCTCTGAAGGGTATTGGGGAGACTCTTCTAAAGTATTTAACAAGCAAAATGACTGCAAGCCTGATGAAAATTCAAAAGGTTTCTAATCCATCTAGGATATATGAAAGAGCCCCCTGCCCTCTGGCATATTTATTATTGGCTGCTATTTCTCCAGTGGAAATATATGGTTACATTTAAGCCCATTGGCACAAAGCCTGTCCTTCAGGTGCTATTTGCCAGGCCCTCTGAATTTATGGTAATGTAAACTGAGAAAGTGTTCCAGGGTCTGGATCATGGGTGTTGCCTCTTCCCATCCTGCTTCCAGTGCACAGATCCAAAAGAGACACTTCATTTCACACTTTAAAGAAATTGGGGCAGAGCGGGAAGCTTTCCCAGCTGTAATAGTAGTGTTTTTAAAAAATGAATGGGTCAGTTCTGGAAACAGGTTAAGACTGAAACTGCTAATGCAGTTACACCAAAGAACTGAGTGTCAACACATCATCTAAACTATCAGTTCTCATTATAACTCCTTTGCAATATGTTATTTAGCTAATATTGTCCCTTTTCACAGCTTCTGAATAGTTAAATATAATAGTGTGGTTCTTTCTATAAAATTTTTCAATTTTCTTCTTGCTGAAACTACTGGACCTTGTCTGACAGTCCTTTAGTTTCCAAATTTCACATGTGTTTCTTGGGCCTGAATATTTTATAATGTACATGAAAATGAACAAATACCTATATTCTTAAACTGCCTGCTGAACCTTTGCTTTTCTATCGAGCTGTTTTTCAGTCCCTTCACTGTTATTTTTAACAGAAAATGCCAGTAATTTTTATGCAAATTTTCTATTATAAGAAAAAAAATTTTGCTACAGATTTATATCACCATTATTGACTGTTTGATCCTTTTTTTTTTTTTTTTTTTGGAAGATGAGTAAATACACATATTGTGGGTTTTGTATAAGATTAGTTTTATGCCAATAGTGGAGGTAGATTTTAATTAAGCCCAAGTAAAATATATCTGAGAGAGACTCACATTTTGACATCAGTTACAGATGAGCAATCCTATCAAAGGATATTGAATTCCACTGATGATACAGAGCAAAGGTTCTTCCCCTGTAATTACACTTTAGAAATTATGTTTGTTGAAAAATCTAAGATGAGAGCAGGCACAACACCTGAAACTTTAGTTCAGCTTCAGCAGAAGAGGTGAATGCTCTAGTGTTTAAAGTAGTAACCCAGGACTTGAGGTTTCCAGCTTAAAGTCTTTATTTCCTCATGGGTTTCTGCTGTGCGATCTTCAATGAATCATTTAATACCAGCCTCTTTGAGGTGTTGTAGAATTTAACACCTGCTGTTTTCAGGGAAGTTAAGATCTGAAAGACCCAAGACATTGTCTCTCCATGCCTCAGTTGCCCTACTGTGAAATAGAAGAGTTGCAGGGGTAAGAGCCTTATCTGCTCAGGTATTACAGTCATGAAAGCTGATACACATTGCATTTGAATGCTGCTCTCATTTGACGGAAGTGCATATAAGCACAAAGCATTTAATACTTGGTAGGGCTTTTTAGGACCTTGATAATTTCTGAAATATGATTTCTTTAATGTTTTCTATTCTGCCTTTCAATAAAGCATTAACAGCAAAATACCTTACTTTTTGACCAAATAGATTAATTTCTCTCTTCTGCTGTGGAGACTGAAATGGTTGAGATGGACTGTTACTTGTAGCCCTTCACCTGGAAAAATTTCCTAACAGTGTAAGGTGGTAATGGTCATTCTTCCTCATGGCTTTAAGTATTCTTTTTCCAAAATCCTTCTCTCTTCACTCACTCACCACCCTTTTATCTCTTATGCTTTTTATATCCATAGAATTGTGTCTTTTTTTACATCATTGCCTCCCCTTCTCCCACTACCCAACTCTCTTTGGGTGTTAGCTATGGTAACATAGAATTTGGACTAGAATAGATGGTACAACTGCTGCAAACAAATGAAGCTGGCTAAGACTTTTGCTGGTAGCCTGAAGAAAATCCAGCATATGGAATTTTCAGTAATTTTTAACACAGAGTAGAATTAAAAAGCACAGGAGCAGTCTCTTTTGCATAACCAGATCAGCCTTCTCTCTTTCATAACTGCTCTTGCTGTGCTGTCATCCCCACCCTCACCCCCACTCCATGCCCTTCACCTCCTTGTTGATCTTCACTCACTTTCCACTGCAAATCCTCTCCTTTATGTGAGCATCACTCTCTCATGGCCTTTCTCAGGCAACATTATGCACAGTGGACTCCTCCTGTCATCCCTTCCTACTCAGTAAAATCACACCACTCTCCTCTTGGCAGCCTTCACTGTCAGGTTTAGTTGCCTTGCCAATAAAGCAAGACATCTCCAAAGTGAATCCTTCCTGGCAGCACTCCCTTTAAGGATAATATAGGAGCCTGCACTTCAGAGGCAAAATCAGTGAAATTAAAGGAACAAAGCTTTGGCCAGCCTGTTGTACAAGGGAATACTGCTATGCTTCCATCTCATGGAAAACAAGCTTGGAATAGCTCCTCTTTTGAACAGCTCCTCTTTTCACAGTAGCCACACCTTAAATTAATAATAACAATTAAAAATAACAAATTAATAATAACAATATAGTAATAGAAATAAAGCAACTATGTAAATTGATAGAATAAGTGACATAAGCTATTGTTGTAACTATGGACTAGGTGGGTTTCCCCATGCCACAACACTGACAGAAGGCAGGAAAAATTCTGAGTCATGACTACCTCTCAGTTCATTACTCCTTCTTCACTCCCTCCCTGACCTCAGGACATTTAGTGTTTAGCCCTGATGACAAAGTCCCTTGGACACTCTTTAATTTTATTTTTTTTTTAAGAAAATCCCCCAAATATATATTTCAGATGCCACCATAACATGCATTTCTCAGCACATGGTCAGCAATGCCCGTGGCGCCTGCTAGAAAATTTGTTTAATTTCGTTTGTAAGAGATAAGGCACTTGTTAAACTGGAAGTGAACTTGAATAGTCTAACACGAGTAACATACTATTTGGAGAGTCGTCTTTTGGAGGGAATTTGAGCATTTAAAAGGAAAAAAGCTCATAATGGTAATCCTTCAAACCTGGTGCAGCACAAAAGGAAGAACATTTGATCCCTCTGTGCTAGGAAGCCATGTACCCAAGGGGACCTATTACAGCTAAGCATTAATTGGCGAAAGTCTGGGAGAAACATTCACAATTGCAGGAGATGTTTGCTGAGAAGATGGCTGATTTGCATATACACATTTCTTAAGCACTTTGTAAACGACATTAATTAGTTATTTTACTATTTTAATTACCTTTAATTATTCTTGCATTCAACAACTGTGCAGAAGGTGCACCATCCTATTTGTTTATACCAGAAAGCATCCATCAGTTGAACAGAAACAAAGATAAAGAAAGAAAAGCAGGACATTTCCACTTTCATCTTGCCTTTTCTAGCCTAATAGCTTAAGAACCCCTTTTCCTCATTTTCTTTCAGAACTCCCAATGTTACTTGTCTCAATGTTACCAAGTTGATTATGAATATTATTCTGTATGAGACAAAAATTGTTCCAGCCTCAGTGATCTTTCTGATGTCTTTAAATATACGCCCTAATTTTCACAGTTTTACTGTTTTACAGATCTCTCTGTAGTTGTCAAATTTCAGTTGTGTGACTTTGCACCCACAAATATCAAGGCACTACAGAATATATCGGTAAAACTGGGAAAAGGAAGAGATAGAATGAATGCCCTTCTTCAGTTTAGAGGTGAAAAAATAAAAGACAACAACATCCAATAATTTCACTGCAACACTCACCAAAAAACATAATGCCAGCTCTCTGAAATGCCGGGGCTTAATAATTATACTGTGCCTATCGCAGTGAGGCTAGATTCACTAAGGGTGTCCAGAGACCACTGTGCTCCAATAATAATAGATTTCCAAACACAAAAGTCAGTTAGGTTTTTATTGCACTACAATAGCAAAAATTTAAATGTATCCAGAAACTAGAGGCAAAGAATGACTCTCAAGCTATGCTGCTCCCATGTTAAGATCAGTGTAAGCTCTCTACAATTAATTACTTTTTTATCATTGTTATTCTTTATTTAAAACTGATCTTTGACACTGTGTCACTTGGAAACTCACGGTCATGCACACAACTTAATAACCATATTCCAGTCCTTCCCTTGCTTGCCTAAGTCTAGCTTTAAAAGTTCATTGTCTTCTGGTTCTTCCTTCCTTAGGAGACGATTATGACCTCCTTACTATCTTTCTGTAAATACTGTGCTTCCCTGTCTTCTTGCCCTGCACCATATTTTGGGATGATCATATCTTCTAAAACAAATCAAACAACAATTCTATGTCTATTTACCAGACATATCAGAACAACCCAGATTTCATTCGGACAGTGTTTGTTGTAGGTCTTTATCTAATGCCTCCATGTACATATGACCTGAATAAAAACATGTCTTGTGGATACTTTTTTCACTGGGATTTTAAAACTAGTCAAAGGCTCTTAATTGAAATGATTCAAGAAAACATGTTAATTCATCCATATTTTATCAGAAAAATTAACTACACATGGAATTCATTTATGGCTTTCTGTTTACATTTAACTATAAATGAATATTAAAAATGAGTGACATGTTGGAGAAACATGAAGATAAAAAATATCTGTATGGGAAAATATAATTGCCTGCCAAGAATCTATTAGTGCAATTTCAGCAGCAGATAATAATCTGATTATTTTCAGAACACAGGAAGAGTTCTGAACACATTTCATTCTGTGTTGTCAATTGAATCATAAATATTTTTGTGCATGTGAATGTGTTCTTTAGCATGTTTGTGATTTTCACAGAGTTTAAAAGTGTCCTAATTTGGAAGTGTCTTCTGATGTCTGTGGTTGGATCCAGTTTCACCACCCCCACATGGTTGGAGGGTGAAGATGTTGGGAGTTTTTAACTACATGAAACATGCCGAAGAACTGACTGCAAAGTGGTAAGAAAGGCAATGGCTGTTCCTTCAAATTCCCGTTTCACAGCTCCAGACAGGAGAAAGAGAAAGAGGCTGAAAGCTTCAAGATCAGAGGGGAAGTTGAGGGAAAAGGTAATCCTCCTCCTCTCTAAATCCCAATCCATTGCCTCCTAATTCTTGTTATTTAGTATAAGGTTGAAAAGAACAGTTTTCATGCTGGAAATGCCTCCACGCCTCATCACAAACGGTATCAATTCCCACCCTCACTCTGCCCTGCCCAGTGTTTTGCTGCTGGCAACTATTGGAAATATTTTGCCCGTTGTTCTAAGGCAGCAGTTCACATTTCCTCATTTTGATTAATTCTGCTTTTTCTCAAGGTAGATTTCTTTAAGATTCTGGTGGGTATTAGCTGGAATTAGTTACAGTGATGACTAGCAGAGGTGGAGGAAAGAAAAAGAAACCAGAAGAGAAAGAAACCATGGATGAACACAGCACAATTCAACTGATTTCAGGGTGAAATCTCCTGTTGCCATAAGCTCTTGCTAAATTACTTTATAACACATCTCTTCCAACTACAGAAGTCTGAGTTTTGTGCTTTGTTGGTAGAGTTGATTCTAAAAAATAAGTTGGAGTCCTGTTCTTCGTCACTATCCCTGAAAGTATTCACACTTTGAGGGTGTTGATGAGATGTACTTGGCAGAGTCAGCTACCTGCAGTGTTCTCTGCAGATTTTAACAGAGAATACTGAACACTGAACAGAAAGCTTGATCCTTTGACCAATGAAAAGAGATGGACAAATTAAATCTTCTGTAGAATAATTTTGGTTTGTTTTGGTCAGGAGAAGTTTAAAGATGAGTTGAGTTTTATCAGCTTTGCAAAAATAAAATCTATGGTACTTGAATATATTTCTTCCCACCTAATTTGTGGTGGATTATTCTAAGAGTTGCACATCTGCATTGTGGTTTTGTCAGACATATGAAGCCTAGAGACTGAATCAGAGGGTTATGAACTCATTTTGAAAATCAGAAAACAGATGAAAGTTTGAATGCTGTTCTTCATAAATAGATTTAAGTTTGGAAAGCCAAAGGTGTCAAACAATAAGACAAACAATGCAAAATGAATTCACTAAAATCTTAATCCCAAATACCACAAGAAAAATGTTTCATGTCACCTGGTGTATCTGGCTGTAGCCATAAATGCTGGAAATATCCATCTGTATGAAAAGAAGCCTCTTCTGCACCCCCAGAGACCCCAACACCAGTGAAGATTCAGCTGTTTTCTCATCACCCTGCAACTCTCCTGATGAAGGAGAGGGACTGACTTTCTGCCAGGAATGTGCTCACTGGTGCTGAACTGAGGGATGTCTTCCTTCCAGCTTTACTGCTAGATGGCTGCTGATTTTAAAACAGTTGATGTTTTATCTCCTGCCTCAGTTTCTTTGACTCTGATAAGAAGGTAATAAGGTTAATTTCCCTAATTGCTAATTTCGTGCTTATTTGCCTTGAAATTTTCAGGCAATAAGCACTGTTAGAGTACAGTGCTATTTTTTCTGCAATGAATTCATGAAGGCAACCCTTTGCTATGCATCATCTTATCCACTGTTTCACCATCTATAACAGGTATAAAGTCAACCAACAAAACTTTTATGTTTACTATATAAAAAAACTATATAAAAAGAATTGACTCCGAGTATTTGTTATTAGATGCTGTTAACATCTAACAAATCATTTTGGGATAGGTGAAAAATTCCACTTTCTTGCAATTAATTTCAAACATATTTGAAACATTCATTGCTTGAACAGAATTTAACTTCATTTTTAGTTTGGTTTGTTTTGTTTATCTTCTCAAAGATAAAGAGTGTCAAATCTGAATTATGCATTTAAGCACTTGGCCTAACAAAAAGGTAAGCATGTGTTTAAATGCTTTCCTGAAATGCAGCTCCAATTTTTCCTCAAGATCTACATGTAACCTTGTTCTTTCTACAAGACTGAGACTTGTTTCTGATTTCTTTTTTTAATTTCATGTATCTAAAATTTCATTTTAAACTGTGTCCCTCTTAAAAGGTAATAAAAATACCTTTTCCTCTTTCTTGCAAAATGAGTTTGCTGCAGCCTCTGCCATAAAGCAAATGACAAGCCTGAGTCTAAGCTGCAGAGTAGCTGATTCTATTCAATATTAATAATTAGTCAGAGGTGTATTGGACAATATGACCAAATAAAAGCTGTACTCACAGAAATCCCAGTCCTTCTAATTTCAAGACTTTGATAGTCTTTGCTCTCGAAGGATCAAATAAATAAATAAACGAGGCCAAGGAATTCATTTGAAATATTAATTAAAATGCAAATTAAATCCAGATTGCATGGGCTTTAAAAACTGTTCTCTGAAGTTTCCATGAATATAAAGCATGTGACAAGCTACTGTTTTAAATGAGATCTACATAAACACACATTGTTGAAAAACTGCTTGCCTTGAAAATAACCTTACCAACACCATGAACTGCGAATAATGAGAGAAAATCTTCAGCAGCAGCAGCTTTCATTACTGACAATGCTGTTTGTGAGGTTTTGTAGCCTGGCAGGAGGGAGGTGATGTGATGTGCCCTGGCCACCAGCTCTCCTGCCCATCTGTGTTGGGGCCGGCTGCCAGCTGGCCAGGCGAATAGCCAGCTCCAGCAGGGTGTGGCGTGCCAAGGCAGAACGGCTCTGGGAGCGCTGGTGCCGAGGAACTACTGCCAGCCAGGGAGGCAGGACAGCCACCCCCTGGCACCACCGCCCTGGAGTGTGCAACCAGGCCAGCCATGCTCAGGCATCGCACACTCCTTCTCATTTGGAGTAAACTGAAAGCAGAAAATACCTAATCCTTCCTTCCATCTGTGCAAAGATGTTCTGTACAAGGTGCTCCCCTCCTGAGCTGGCCAGCCTTGTTCACAGCACATCCTGGCACTAACAAGTGCCTTTTTCTGTGAAGTTTCTCTTTGACTGAGTGCTGCAGATGAATTGCTACAAGACAAAGATAAATTAAATAAGGGCACCACCTTAAGCAGAGACTAACCCAGGCATCTGGAAATCATGTCTCCCAACGTTGTCTTGATGTAATACAATGCTGTTGACAGATTACAGTTTCGGTTTAATTAGTTTTCAAGTTCATCCCATTCCCAAAATCAAGCCTTGGGTCTATTGGGAAAGGGATTGTTTTACTTCTGACCAATAGAGTTTTTATAGTTTGCCTGGCCACTACATCTGTTCCTCCGCCAAGCAATATGACCCTTTTAACCAGCGCCGGGAGCAGGATGTGGGATGGCCCAGGCTCTGCTGAAATGGGCTGCAGCCAAGTCACATCACTGAACACTTTATGAGGAAGGTAAATGATGTTCAGGATACAATGTAAACAAGCCATCCAAGTACCTCCCCACAGTCTTGGGAGCACCAAACTTTCTGGAAGAAGCTTGTACTGCATGAACATCACGAAAGAGTCCATAAGGAAGAGAAAGATTCTGCCTTAAGAGCTCCAGTGAAGCTATAGTAAAAAATGCATGGGGCCACATGCTGAATGACAAAGCAAATAAGAAACATCAAACATCTGAATGTCCTCTGAGCCTCACCCATCCTGCTTGCCAAACAGGCAGGTGCTCAGAGAAATAAAAGAATGTGACTATGGACAAGAAGAGCCTGTCAAATTAGAAAAGCTCTAGGAGCTGAGTTCAGGCTACAAACCTGCTCTAGTATTTCCTAATCTGTAAATGCAGGACTTGGTAATGAAAAAATATTAATGTGAGTTTGAGGTGTGGCAGTTAATATATGAAATTTATACTGCCCCACTAGGGAGAGCTTCTAGGAACACAAATGTACCACAATTTAGTTTCCGTACCTGGAAGAGTTGATCTTCCAGCATTTTGTCAGCTATTGAAACCATTGGTGTGCTTGGCCATTTATCCATAGCTGTAAGCTCTACCAAGACTAATTAATGCTGCTGAAAATTTTGCCGCTGTGGGAAACACCATCTAGATGTGATGCCCTTGCCTTTAATTTCTGAGTAGACTTGGTTAAAAGGAAGTCAGGTATCTCGGCACAGAAGCACCCTTTGTTTTCAGAGCTATCAGTCTTTAAAGTATTTTCTCACTTAATTGAAAATAAAATTTCCCCAGAGTCCTGAAGTCTGCTCTTAATGCACGTGCACAGCTCTAATTAATGTTAATTATTTGCATTCGCTGAGGGGAGAAGTGTATTACTTCAGGTGCCTACTTGGAATACGTTACTTTAGCCCTTCATGCAACTGCAAGTGGTGCACTCAAATGGAAAGATGCAGCTGCCTCGAGAACCAAGTGTCTGGTGCCTGAGGATAATCCAGATTGAATGTAGGACAGGATGTGCTACACCACAAATAGCACAGCCAGGCTTCCTGCACCACACAAAGTCTGACTCACAGAGCTAGCACACACAGCAGCACAGAGATCACTGCAAGTTCATTTTCCCGCTGAACATTTGGGCAGGGGACCCTTTTCATCAGATGTTTACACCGTACCCAGCCAAACAAGCTATGAGCCTTGGTACCACACTGCCTCAACACAACCACTAAACAAGCACTGCTCAGGCTGGGACCACACAGGAGGTCAGTGCGCGACCCAGAAACAAAGACCAGATCTCTGGAGATCTAAGCTCAAGCTTTATCTACTCAGCTACACTTCATTTTGTGGCAGGGCTGAAGTCCCCAAGGGTTGTTTCTTACAGAGCACCACTGAAATAATGAAGCAGGACAGATTTATTTCAGTTCAGGAATCTGGTCCATACACTTTCATTGTAAATAAACTGCAAAACCTGGACATCTTCCATGCTCTTCCCCACACATGCAAGTTCATCCAAATTCATCAACTTTGCCAGCATCTTTCTAGATGGTTACCCTTTAACTGGGGCTTTATTGGATAACTGTAACTCAATTTGCTGCAGCTGCGTGACCCTGGTTTGCTTTTGGAACAGAGCTAGCTGGGGGAGGAAGTGCCAAGTGGGAGCCCACCTGCCAGGCAGCCAGTGTAGTTACCAAGGACCAGTCTGAATGTGCAAAATCTGGCAGGTGGCAAATATGTGCTGTTTATTTTTCCTAATGACGAAATTAGCACATTGATAATAATCAAACAGAGCTGTGTGCAACGGGGGGTTATTTAATTAACAAGCGTCCTTTTTCAGGTATGAGCAGGATGCAGGCACTGTGCTCATCCATGCAAACTGTCACTCATGTCCCTGGAAAGCTCATCTGCAAACTGCCTTCAGCTTCCTTTGTCTGGGTTTGCTCTGGAGAGGATGTGGATCCTACTTGCCTTTTTATTCATGTATTCTCTTTCTGCACAATGTTATATTTTTTCTCACATCCAAGAACACGGATCACATCTAATAGAAGAGATTGCTTTGAAAAGCCCAATGGAAAAGGTTTTCTTCCAAAATGTGTCCACAAAGTAGTGTTGGGAATGCTGCCTCCTGCTACTTCTAACTACAGTATATCTTCGTATCTTACAACTGCCTGATCGAAATTTGGTTTTTTCCTTATTAAGTTACCTGTGACTTTAATATTTAATAGAGAGAAACATCTTAGTCCTTGACTACCTTTATGTAATAAAGCGGCTTCACAGGCATGATCATGCTCTTTGCTGCATCCAGCTCTAGGGACCCATCTAGCAGCAGAAGTCGAAAGTGGTGATACAACTGTTCTTCTCTGGATTTCTTATACATCAAAGGAGTTGGGGCAGCTGCTCAGAGCTCCATCAGCCCCACCTGTGCTATATATGTAAGAGGGAAGCTGGTCAGCAGACATGTAACAGGAGAGATTTTTCTCTTGTATACTGCCCTTCAGAAAGAAGGCAGGTGAGGAAGAACAGCAGCAGACACTTTGTACAAAACTCAGTTCAAAGCGCAGCAGACGTTTCCAATTTACCCCTGCTCAAGAGACATCATCACACTGAACTTCCTTACAATAGAGTCATAAATTCCTAACTCCAACAGTTTCCATTTTACAAAAAATTAAGAGGAGAACATTCAAGATATAAAACTCAGGTTTACTTATCAGAGATTTGCTCTAGAGAAATCCTAACTTTGAATTTGCCAATTTGACGACAACTTCTCCAACAGTCAAGGTTATTCAAATGTTAAGTTTTCACTCATTTTATGGAGGTAATGTGGATTAAAAACTGATATTTCTTCAAACATTATAACTGTTTTGAAATAAAGTTTCAGATTTCCTTTGCTTCAACTTTGAATTTTACTCATTCTGTTTTGTTCTGCTTTTTAATTATTTTTATCAGCATTAAAAGCTATTCTAGGCAAGTCTAGATAGCCATAATAAACTCTCAAGAGTTTGCAGGATAGTCAGTACCATGAAACCAGTGACAAGGTAGCATTTTAATAGTCCTTTAATGAGGGCAGTTGTGTAACCAGGCTTGAATTTCTCTAGCTAGCTTGGCTAATTTGGGGTGGTAAAAGACAGAAGCAGATTTAAGAGAAGAAATTAAACTGATATAGCCATATATCAGCTTGGGAAAGGAATGTTCCTTTCAGGGGCTCTAGGGGTGTTTAAAGAGCCTTGTGGGATTGTAGGAAGCCTAGAATGGCAGTTGTGGTTGAGGTGGGAGCACCTCATCAGATAAATTCAGTCACAAATCTGTGAATCGCTGGTGCAGAGTCACTGAGCACCTTCCTGATGCTGGGACAGAGACACAGTCAATGAGATGAGATGAGTCAGGAGAAGCGTGACAGGAAGGTGGAGGAGGATGTGAATAGATTAGCATTCCAACCAAGAATTGCATATTCATCATTGTAACTATTCATTAAAGGGATCAAAGAGCTGCAGGTAAAAGGCCAGAAAAGAAGGGATTAAAGTTATCCAGGTGCATGTGACAAGATTGCACTGGAAAACTGTGGAGTGGGATTTTGAGAAATGTGGATAGGAGGTAAATGTGTAGGATCAAAGCTGAAAACTATTGTCATGTAGAGCCAAAAAAACTTGGAAGGCAGAGTTTGTGATAACAAAAAAGAGAAAAGTGCTGAAGTCCAAAAATAAATTGAATTTGGCCAGGAGAAGACACGAGCACAGGGCAGACGTGGGATTGAATGGAGAGCTGGAGTCAGGAGTAGCTTGTGCGGCTGAAGACAATGGAAACATGAGGTAAGATAATTCTCACAGTGATTAAAGAATTGCCTTTTTAAAAGGGGCTAAATACAAAGAAGAGGGATATTAAGGATGGAGTCAGTAATAGTGAACAGAAGAAGGATATGGAGGCAAAAACTTCTGAAAATTATAGTGTAATTAGTGATGTTGGCATAGTAAGTACCAAAGTAATAAAACCATTCTCTGCTTCATTTGGAGATGGAGAAAATGTTGCTGAGGCTGGAGAGAGTTGTTTTTCTTTCATATGTGATTTCCTAAAACAAATGCAATGGGTAATAAGTCCATTATCAGCAATCAAGCTTGGGGCAAAGGAATAGGGGGAAAAAAGTAAAGGAGAGAGATCCAGAACCGTGTATTTAGCAAGTTTTGTTGTTCCATGTCATGGAAGAAACTCTGTAAGAAAAGTCTGAAATTAACACGTGCACATAGACACGTATATAACTTTCAATTCAAAGCACTGACAATAGTAAATCTTCCTAGAGATGGATATCATGGGTTTTGTTTAAGGCATAATCTCTATTCCTTTTGCGTTTATGGAGTAAGAAGAGCTGTTGAAATTGACCAAAAGCTGCAGACAAAGTCTTTAATCAATCTCCAAAGCTGTTTATTGCAAGTATAGTATAAAGCAATAGAGATTAATGTCGGTTTCTATAAATCACAGCAAAAAGCATCTTCTCTTTCACTGTCAGAGGTGTAAATATCTTCCCTTTTTTCTCAGATTTAACTGTAACATGCTGGCTGCAGAGGTTCTGGGGAAAAGAATACAAGCACAGTGTCATGCGCTTCTAAAACAAGAAAATTTTAAAACACCTGATATGTTTATTTACAGAACTGGAAACTGCTGGAAGTTTTAGGCACCTAATTCCTACTGTGCAGTTTTGAAAATCTCAACCCATCTACAGAAAAGAACTGCCAATTATCTGCAGCTACCACTGGGGCATGAACCAGACACACAACAAGCTGCAAATTGTCTTTCCAGGGCACATCCCACAGATTCCAGGCAGTGAATCCAATAGATATATCACATTTTCATTTGTGAAAGTAGTCGTTGGGCATTTTTTATTACTACGTTCTATTTTTTAAATTTCTTTTTTATTCTTTTTTCCCCATTGTTGTTGTTGTTGTTGTTGTTTTGGGTAGAAAGGGAAAAAATACAGTGTGTGAGCAACAAAAGAAATTATAAAAGTTTCCAGGGGCACATTCAAAAAGTATCTCTATCCATGTGGCTTCAAGCCTATTTCATGTTCAATTATGGCCTTATACTGTAAGAAATGGATTTAGAGCAGAGAGAACAGAAAGCCTTGGGACACTCATGTTGCAAAAATAAAATGCAAAATGGAAAGTTATTGTCATATAAGAGAGTCAACATAACAGAACGGCTGTGCTTTCCTACCACTCCTGTCAGTCCCACTCTCCCATCATTAGCGCTGCTTGGACACTTCTACCAATACCTCACAAGAAAATTTCAATAGCTGCCCTTTTATTCCTGTCCTAATCCATATGAGCTCCAATACATCTTAACCACCTACCTAGAGACAAATCCTGCCTTTTTATGAGGTGGCCAAACCTTCTTGTAATAACTGTGAAGAGAAATGCCCCCTGGTTGGAGGTTGGGGAATTTTTCCATTCTGTTGCTAGGGAACCTTAATGACTGGGTACTTAAGAAAAAAAAGAAGTGGCTGAGTGTGGCAAGGGGAGGAAAAGCACCTGGCCACTGGTAACATCACTTGCTTTCAGGGCATCAGAGGGGAATAGTTTGCCTTTCGCTGGGACCATGGGAGCCCAGCTCCGCTCTGTTTTTCCTTCCTTGCTGGGTGAGCTTTCGTTTGGGAAAGCATGGGATCCCAACCCTCTTCCCCCCATCCCGGAGTGTGTGTCTTCCCGGCTGCGTATGGCAGCTGCTACGGGGGGAGACCAGCTGTCGCTGAACCTCACTCCCTGCCTGCCGGGACGCACTGCAGCTTCTGCCACTGCTGCAGAGTTTCTGCCACCTTTGGCTTGCTAGCCCAGGTGAGCCGAGCCTGCCGTCCAAGCCTGCCGTCCAGCTTGCTTCTCTGAGGTTTCCTGCTGCAGCCCCTTTTCACCATCCAGCCCGACCTGCCATCCAGTCTGTCCGCCATTATCCACATGAGGAGCTGACCTCGTGCCACAGCGCCCCCTGCAGCTGTGCAGGAGTCATTGCACCTGCCCTGCCTGGCAGCCCAACAGCACCCCCTGCCGGCCGTGACTGTAACTGCACCAAAGGGGAGAGGTGGTGTCTGGCAGCCCAGACAAAGCTGCTACCGGGTTTCTCTTTTGTTTGTTTGTTATTGCTACTGTTATTGTTGCTTGTTTTCCTCGTTACAGATACTAGTAAAGAACTGTTATTCCTTTTCCCATATCTTCGCCTGAGAGCCCTTGATTTCAAAGTTATAACAATTCAGAGGGAAGGGGGGTCATATTCTCTATTCTAAGGGAGGTTCTCACCTTCCTTAGCAGACACCTGTCTTTCAAACCAAGACACCCCTCCTCCAGGAGAAAAGTCACAGTGTTTAAGCAAGCCTGTTCCTCTGGAAAACTCTCTGAAGAAATCTTTCTATATAAAGTGATTGTAACAGGGAGTTGATAGAAATTATCCTCTTGGGGTAGGCACTTAAATTTTCTGGGGCGCTTCAGCATAAATATTGTGATTACACAGCAGTGGGCAAAGAGTTTGATCTTAAGGAAGATCAAAGTGAAGACAAATTCATTCATCTAAAAAGTAGGGACCAGTGTCAGTCAAAATACTGCATTGTAGCAGACAGAAGTGAGCCTTCAGAGAAATGGTGTCTCACCTGAGGTCTCTGCCTACCAGCTGGAGCTTTGCAGAAGGCCATGGTAGGTTGAAGCAGAACACAAAATGCTGAGACCTTGGCAAAATATTCAGAAAAAGCATCATCACACTGAAACCTGTCTTACAAGATGCTTTCAGAAAAATTTGCAAACTTCCCTTTGCTAAATATAAAGTTGTGCATCAGCTGAGAGTGAGAAAATTGTATGTTCATCTCATTTTCTGAGCTCAAAGGCAGAATAGTGACATAAGATTCAGTCATTTCATTTTGAGGAGGTTCCTACAAATCCCCCACTGGTATGTCTGAATCATTTTTTCTATTATTATTCTTGTTAAATAGTTGAGATGTTTGAATGAAATTTTCCTCTGGGATTCAACACCAAATATTGAAAATGTAACATGGCTTAAAATCCAGTTTCAGAACAACTTAAAACTATGGTATAATGTTTTACTGAGTCCCACAGCAAACTGCAAAGCAATGACAAAGTTACTACAATATCCAAATTGAACTCAGAGATTTTTGCTCCTGACTTTTGATAAAAACTTTCAAGGAAAGAATATTTTTATTCCAGAAGCATTTAATAATGCTAAGATACTTGCTCTATTTTAGTTAATTAAACTTAAGGAACATCGAAGTGGATAAAAGTTCATTAAATAGGTACAGGCTGATGGTGAATTGGAATACTAATTGAGCTTTTATGTACAACAAAAGAGATACAAATGGAAATGCACTGTTATTCTAGTGAATGCCTCACATAAAAGGCCCCAATGGAGCAGAGAATGCATGAAGAAAATTGGATTGTAAAATCTCTGAGATAAAGATCAGTTCTATGAAACATGATGCCCCATTGCTTGCTTTTCTATTTTGAGAAGATCCTTTTAATAATGCCAACTAATGATGCAGTGACTGCTGTAGGTGCATTTGTAAGGTTCACAGTCAGATTCAGAAATGAGGCAGTTAGATTCAGGGCTCAAAGTACAGAAGGGGATGTGATGGGACCTTCATTTATTTAATGAAATGTTTGTGTCCCTGGCTTAAAGACCATGAAAACCTCAGACTAGAAAGACTCACATATTCTGATGCTGTTCTTTAAACTCTTGAAGGTGTCGTGGCTATTTGGCTGGGTAACCTTTCCCCAGTTCAATTTGAAGCATAAACCTGAAATGCATGTGAACTATTCAAGCTTAGAGAAGAAATGGGGCTGGGCTGAAATGAATATACAAAAATTTGTTTCTGAAGTCTAGAGAACACAGCTGAACCATGTGCTTCTCCCTGGATTTCTCCCCTCCAGTACCCATAACTGGCCATGTGTTGGAGCTTCTGAGATGTTCCCTGCAACTGCATCTGACTTTTCACTATCAATAGCAGTGCTAATAACACACTTTGCTGAAAGACCAAATAGAAAGTGTGGATACATCATTTCCCACACCTTTTGGAACTCAGGTTATCTAAGAGCATTGACAGCCAGTAAAGAAAACTATGGAATGGCAATAGCAAATGCTAAAAATCTACACTGAGAAGGGCTCAATTTCAGGGCATTTTTCTTTGCCTGAAGTAAATGTTCATTGTAGGGCAAATAATGACTTTAAAACGTACTTTATTTTAATTATGTGTTGTGCCAGAGCTGTTCATATATTAACCTCCATATAGAATTCACCAAATATTGTTATGTGGTCACATCAGATGCAATTTGAGCTGCTCCCAGAGTTCACAACAAGATATTGAATCTGGACTTATGTCCTCTGTGTCCAGACAGCACAGTCTCTATGCATGTAAATTGCCATTAAAAAGTCCATCGATCTATTAGAGTTTTTCAGCTGTTTTTTGAGATAATTTTGACTGTACAGAGACATCTCCCGACAACTTAATTCCATCTAGATTCCTGTGTCTTCAGTGGTGTCTAGCCAGGAGGAATCATTAGGCGTAAGGACTCTAGAGGCATTTCAGATGTTACAGAAATGTTTATAAAAGTAGGGAGTGCATTGCCCTGGAGTGGATTCCCAAGGGAAGGGCAGGGAGTGCTCATTATTGAAGGTTTAAGAGGCAGCTGGTAGGAACAGCATAACTATACATCCTGGCATTAGAAGAAGGAGGAACTGCATGATCTTTGATCTGCCTTCCAACCATGTGTGATGATCCTTATAAAGTCATGGTGGTTTCTGTCAAAATAGCTTCAGAGTACCTCACAATATAGAAAAAAATCAAATTCAGATCTAAACATGAATCATGTCAAATCCAATTTAAAGTACATGTAGATTTGGTATTCCTGTTATAAAAATATAATTGATCTAAAAATACTATGCCTAATTATTTAGGGAGTTTTATAGATTAGTCTCAGACTTTAAAGGCATATAGGAAGAGTCATTAAAAATTCAACTGGTGTTGAGCCAAGCATTCAAAAAAAAAAAAAAAAAAAAAATTTTGTGGACCTTGTTTCAACCATGCACCAACACAACAGAAATAAAGGGAGTCTGCCACGATATGAGGTAAGGCAAGACACACCTGCCACATGTGAACAGAAAACCTGATCCAGGGTGTGCACTGAACCATGACTTTCTCACTGAAACTGAGATTGCTCCCAGTCGTCAGTCTGTGCTAGTCACAGATGATGGGCTCAAGTGCAATCCAAACAAAATGCACATATTTTCAGGTCACAGTAATTTGTTTATCTAAAAAGACAAAGTCATGTGTTTGGTTTTTCCTTGTCCTCTCTAGTAATTCCAGTTTAATGTGATCTTTCCATCTCCCCTAGGTAGTGATACCCACTTGAGTGAAATTAATTTACCTATAATGATAATCTACACAGAGGAGAAAGGGGAGAAGGAAATTATGTATGAGAACACTCTGGCATTGTTAATTTCCACTACTTGGTAAAAGCCAAATACTACAGACACAGCCTCAATTGAGCTGTGAAGGTTATTTGATTTCTTCATGTTCTGCTGATGGTTTACCATCTGTTGTCCTGAGAACAATGCTAAAGGGAGTATTCACACTACTAAAATGCCCCCTGGTAGGACGTGTTTCTCCAATATTGCTCTTTCCCTCCATACCCTCTCCTTCACACCATCTCTAAGTTAACATTCTTCCATTTACTTTGATAAGTCTGATGTCTTTTCAATACTAATTTTCACCTCAACGGCATTCATATAACCCCTGGCTGTGATCTTATCAGCTCCCTGGGGAAAGTACTCCTATAACTGCCTCTTGAGGAGATGTCCCCTCTCTTCTCTGGAGAATCCAGTCATCGTTAGAGACAGAACACAGGATTAGGTGGACCACTACTTTGATCCAGCAGGCAAATCCCTCTTGAAGCAATTGAAGCTGGCTTTGGGCAGTGATTAAATGAGGCAGTGCTAGAGGAAATCCAAAGTGTTGCAGGAAGCATTATTTGATACAGAATGGCTTCCTTTCTGAATCAGCAATGCCCAAGCAAATTCACATTATTTTCCTGCTTCAAATGCTGTGCAACTGTAAGAACAGAAAGACTCTCATGTCCCTGCCAATACAGACATGCTACTTCACTGCATTGCTGAGTCTAAGATAAGACTTTCAGAGCGTTTGTGGTTTAATGCCCCAAATGTGGTGTGCTACTGCAAAGCATATGCTCTCTTTGCCACGATCACCCTTTTCCCCCAGTTATTTGCTATTTTCTCCAGCTGCTTTTAAATGGAAAGTTTTCATTATCACCCCACATCACCTGAGGACTGAAAAAGACACGCCTATGGCTCTGGAGTAGAAACTGTCTCTCCATTTCCAAGCCTCTCACGTAGCACTGATTGCAGTCATTACTTCTTTGCATTTGCAGAGAGGTTTGTGCAGCTCCATCCTATCCCTTGCCTGCTGTTACTGCTTCTCTGGGCACTCAGGCTTAGCTCAGCTTCATGCAGAGCTCTCTGCTCAGCTAGTCCAACGGAGTTTGAGGGAGATCCCTCAAAGTGTGGCTTTTCTATAAGGCAAGGCCATGCAAAAACAGCAGTGCCCAAGAAAACGACAGAATAAATTATTAAAAACTACAGCTACCAGTCCAAGAGTTTCAACTTATAAATAAAGTCTTTTTATGGCTTCAGTGGAGGTAGGATCAAGCTCTTAAAGTGCATAAATGGATACACACTCAAAGCAAGTATAATAATCCCTTGTTTTTGTTGAGGTAGAAATAAGGCAAAAAGAAGGAAAAAAAGCCAAGGTTTCAGCAGTCATTTTTATCGAAACTGCAGAGGATGGGAGGGTTGATATGAGTAATTAACTCACATTTCACCCAGATTAGCAAAACAATGGATTTTTTCTCTTCATTTACCCATCCTTTGCCCTGAGTTTCTGGGAAAGCTTTGCAAATATCCTTCTGTAGTTCCATCCTGAGATAGGCTCTGCACAGGGAGCTGTCCACATCACGGTTTTAAGGAAGTGTGGGGGTTTCCTGAACTGCTGCAAACAACAGTGCAGCAAAATTCAGTTTGAAAAGGCTCAAGAGGTTTGCACATAATTACTGGGTCTCAGGATTTTCAGAGAAATCCAGCTGCCGAAGTGATCTACGCCAATCTCCCCCTCCCTCACAATTTTGCCCTTCTTTTGACCATGTGGTAACACTGTCTCTGTTGAGGATTCTGGAAAGAAGTCTGCTCCTTTAGAGGACTTTGCATCTGATATGGGAGTTATAGTTATTAACTTCTCTGGCAGTCCATCATTTAATTTACCTGCTACTGACCCCTTTTGTGCATTCAGAAAATAATCCAGTCCACAAGAGCCCTGTTCTAGCTGGTCTGCAGGAGATCATTGTCCTATTCCCAATTTATCTAATGTAATCACCTCACTGCCTTCCTATAAGAGCTTTATCCCATCAAGAAGCTTTGGAATAATGTAGAGACATTAGAGATTAGAATTTATTGATCCTGAAGTTCATAAATTTAATGAAAATCATGATTCTCCAAGGGAACTTAATCTTCATTTGTTCTTTCAGAGAAGGTGTCAAGATTTAGTTTATGATTCATTAACCCATTGCCCACTGCTACTTTTTTCATATTTAGCTTTTCAGGAAAAGGAAAGATACCTTGTGTGCACTTACATACAGTGCTTTCTCTCAGCTGCATTTGTTGGAGACACCAACTGATAGTCTCTGGTTTTAAAGTGAGAATGGAATGTGATTTCTCTTACTGACTTCAGTGGGATATGGCCCAGGATCTTTCATGGGAACATCAATGCCAGTCACATAGGCACACTTCCATTCAAAAATGTTATTAAAGGAAAATACATGTCTGAGGATCATTTGTTCAGTGTTACTCATTGGTAATAGCTTTTACACATATATGTAAGCAATCCCAAGACATCAAGAAACTATTTCTCCTTCTCCATCTTCACACAATTGCTGTCTATTGTTTTCTTTTTGTGCAGAGCACCCTAAAGGCTTCTTGTCCTATAACTGGAGAAGTCTGACTTACAATCTCAGACCAACTGAGTCAGACTATTGACTGGACTCAGACCTGTCATATCATCATTCTCTGCATATCAACTCCCTATTGATATATCAGATTTCTTTTTAAAACACTTAAAAATTTCATTATAGAATCATTTAGGTTGGAAGAGACCTTTAAGATCATCTAGTCCAAATGCTAAACCAGCACTGACCAGACCACCACCAAGCCAGGTCTCTAATTGCTGCATCTACACTTTTTAAAAATACCTCCAGGGATGGTAACTCCACCACTTTCTTGGACAGCCTGTTCCAATGCTTGACAACCCTTTCCATAGAAAAATTTTTCCTAATATCCAATCTAAACCTCCCCTGGCACAACTTAAGGCCATTTCCTCTATTTCTATTGCTTGTTATCTGAGAGAAAAGACTGACTCCCATTTTGTACAACCTCCTTTCAGGGAGTTGTTAAGAACTTTCCCGAGCCTCCTTTTCTCCAGGCTAAACACTCCCAGTTCCCTCAGTTGATCCTGGTATGACTTATCCACACCCTTCCCCAGCTCCATTCAGCACCTCAAGGGCTTTCTTGTAGGGAGGGGCCCAAAACTTGAAACTTATACAAGAAGTGTGGAGAAGAATTGTAAAATCTCTGACATTTCTTCCAGACGTGCTGTATTTGGCACTGGGATTTTTTAAAATAAAAAGACAATCCATAGAGGCAAAGTGGCTATGTGATGGCTGTTCACATCTGCTCTGGAGACAATGGAATCCTACTCATTGATTTCTAGAAATTTTAATGCCCACCTTTGATCTCCACTTAGCCCTTCTCAGCCTCCAAGGCTTTTTCCCAGCATTGATATAAATAATGCAATGAAAAGCTTGTCTTCAACCTTTTTTCCTGCACTTATTTTGCTACCCAAGAATACTCCTTCATCTGGTGTCATGAAAAGCAACCACATTTAGATTCTGCTATCAGGACAACCTACAGTTTTGGTGACTGTGGTTTTCCTCATGAGCAGACTTGAAATATCATGGAATAAGGGCAATCTGTCTGCTCCCTAGGCAGGCTCACCAAGGAAAGCCACAACCAAGCAACAAGAGATGCTACAATTGGCTTTTTTCATTATCTTACTACTGTTCTCAATTAAGCATCCTCTCACAGGACTGGTCTGTCTGATTAAAATCACAAGCAGAAAATAGGAACACATAAAGATGAAAACGGCTGAAAATCTCAGGAGAAAAAAGAGTATCTTGAGTTACCAGTCAATAGAGAAACTCCTTTCTGTGTAGATTTTGACAGAATTAGCAAAGATAAATGCCTCTGGGAGGCCCTCTCACTGTTCTGGGTCACTTAAGTCTAACAAGAGTACTTTTAGAGTATAGGTTTTGCTTCAGAAATTGACCCCAAAAATTCTCCTGTAGAGGAAGGTCACATGGTGGATTGCACTTCTCACTCTCTCCCTACATACCTATATGGCCAATAGCCCATGGCAATTTTTTCTCTAAAATTCTGCCTATAGCAAAGTTAAAATTCAGGCACAAAGCTCCAGGTGCTTTACACTCTAAAGTGTTTCAGCCTCAGTATTCTTTTCCTAAATTGCTATGTCCTAGAAGCAAGGAGTGAAAACAGCCATTTCAGCCACTTCATATGCAGACAGACCACATGCTTCTCCCTCTGCCTTTTTCACAAAATATAATCTCTGCTCAATAAGTGGTTAAACTGAACTGTACAATCCATGTGCCTTCAATACCAGGTTCACTAACAATAATGACCATGCACTTATTTTTCAGGTCCATGCAGACACACAAGCAGAAATGGCTGGAAAAGCCATGTTTCCAGAGAGTCCAACAGCAGGAGACAGTGGTGGCCAAGGCACTCCTTTTGGCACTGGGAGGGTCCAAAGGGGATCCCAAAATTTGGGCACTTACAGAGCCCATTTCATTCAGCCCTGGTTAATGTTGCTGCCAGTGTTTGGGAAGGGATATTACATTTAAGGATGACATCGCCATGAATAAACATCCAAGAAAAGACTGATCCATGACCATTATCTTGAGAAGAACTACACAGAAGTGTCAGAGGTGTCGTGGTTAATGCTGCACCATGCTGTATAACTGGATATGTATTAATAGATAAAATCACAGCAAGTATGCTCAAGAAGTCATAGCATCTCAGGATTTTGACCTTTTTTTTCAGAGAAGCAGTATTTGTTTCTCATCATGAGGGGCTTCTTGTGGCAGCTTGACATACCAATTTTTAGTATACTTTGCAACTGATTGTTTTTACTGTAACATCTCTTTACAGGGCTCTGTCAGTGGAAAGCCACTTATTGTGGTGGATTTGCTGGGTAGGGAGTAGAAAATTGTCTTGCTGCAAAGAGAGGTTAGCCTTTGCCTATAGTCTGGAGGAAGGCTTGCAGAGCTTTGTGTTTCTTTTTGCTTCTTTAACAATTAGTTAGACCAAGAGCATCAAATACATGCAGCATTTGAACAACAGCTGCACTAATTTCTGTGACCATGGCTTTCTGCGAAAAATATAGACCCAAGGGGCAAGACGAGAAGGGGTTTTTGACTGCAGACCCTGAGCAAGGCTCAAGTGACAAACTCAGCATGATCTCAAAATTATAGTTCACTTTAGTTGTCTGAGAGTGGTTACCTCAGATTGGAAATGTACATGACAGTCTATGTCCAGTCTTTGAAGCACTTCTTACACCCAAACACAGTAATTTCAGTATTTCCATAACATAATTATTTCCCAGAGGATATTTCCAAACACCAGGAAATCTGGGGAGAAAATCTCTACTCTACAAGTTGACTAACTGGACAAGCTAGTCCGAGTCTTGCCAAAAGCTCAGATCCTGGCAGGCTGCATTAATAGCACTGGAAAATGATGTCATCAGCACCTCAATTCACATCTCCTCACAGTTCCTTCAAAAGCTGTCACAGATCCTGCACTGAATCTTGTGCTTCTCACCTGCCAAAAGTCACAAGGGCTGAGCAGCAACACAGGGTGACTCAAAGGGGAAAAATGAAAATATAACAGAGTTGATCTTAAATGAAGGTGTACAATGGAGCAGAGATAACTTACACTGGGAGAAAAGCCAAGTCTTAAAATATGCTCAGCATGTCTACAACCACTATTTTCCACACCAGCAACAACTGAGAGACTTGGTGGCAGCATTGTGGGTTCATCTTTTCTAGCAGTACAGCCAAATGATACTCATCTATGAGAAACAATTTAGGGACAATGTAATCATTCTGCCATTGTGATTTAATACAGATCTCACTGACCCAAGGGTCACTGTAATTCCTCAAGGACAGATAACCTGGTATTATTCCATGGCTGAAAAATCACTTTTATATATACATATATATACATATAGACATATAGACATATATACATATAGATATATATACCTACACACACACACACATATATATAATCCCTTTACTTACTGTAACAATAAACTAATGATCTGATCAGGCATCACTGCCTCAGCAGAGGCAGCTTGACTTCATAAAAGTACATTAAATCGCTGCTGCTAGGATTATGAACAACAACTTATGGAAGTCCTCAATAAAGTCCTATGACCGTTTAAAATGAGGCAAGAACTGTGTATATGCTATTCTCCTTCCTGCAAGAAAAACTTTTCATTTATAAAAGTAGTGTATTGTTCAATATCCATTGTGTTTTCTTCATTAACTCCAAAGTTTGCCTCATTTCATTTTTCCACCAAAGGAGAAAAATATATTGAGCTGTCAGTGATGTTATCTATGAAGAGAGGCTGCAGATTTCATATATTGAATCTAAGCTTTACAAATAGTCAAGTAATGGGAAAGGCTTTGTAACAAAACACAGGTGAAAACAAGCTTGCAAAAATCAAAGAGAAAATAAACGTTTAAATTGTTTATACAATCAGTTATACTCCCCTGAGTTGTTGATCTGTCTCTTCTTTTTGAAAATTTTCTCTTGTATTTTCCAGAATTGGTAAATCAGTACCTGAAAACAGCTGCAGAAAAAGAGTATCTCAGTTGCTTCACAGATAGTGTCATCCAGCTCTTGCCCGTGTGAGAGGAAACTCAGGTGCGCACATTGCTGCACACACCCTTTGATCTGATTTGGTTTTGGAAAACCAAAGTAGGAAGCAGGAACTGAGCAATGTTGACTGAGATCACAGAGCATGAAAGGAAGTTTCCATGAAAAGTTGGGGCTTGGTAATTTCATTTGATCCTGAACCATTTGACAGGGAAAAACCTGCAATGGAAAAGAAAGGATATATGGTTACAGACAGGCTAGAAGGGAGAAGAGACTGCAATAATTTCCAGGAAAATGACAAATGAACAAGTTTGAGTGAGTGGGAGAATTCTGATGCTGGAGTTGGTGGGGGGAGGTGGTGCACTCTGAGATGTTGGAGGAATCTCAAAAGTCTTGAAAATATATCATTATGGAGGGACTAGCAAAAACAATGGAGAAGATATAGAGGATGTAGATGACCAGAAGGAATGAAATGAGGTGCAAAAGACATTTGTGAATTTGGGAATAGCCATTTCAGGGCGATAAAAAAGGAAAGATTGAATTTACAAAAATAAACCATTTACATGGAAATAACTGAGGCAGAAATCAGGCAGCAATAGGAGCTGGAGACAGTATGGGGGTGAGATTGACAAAAGACTTTTTAGAGAATGGCCACTGAGTAAAATATTTCATACAGTGAGATGATAAAGAACCATAAAAAGAATTGAGGAACATGAGTGGAGGTGTTGAACACAGTGGGAATGGGAGAAATAATAGACTGGTTCAATGACCAACTCACTTGTGACTTTGGAGCCCATGGCACTTCTGATAACTTGAGGTTATATAGTAAATTACCCTGATATATGAAATTTTAACACAAGACAGGAACACCGTCTCAGTTAAGTCAATACAATGTGTTCCTGGGTAAATGCTTTCCAAATTCCATCCCAACTGTCTGCAACTCTTGGAATAAATGTTAAGACATATCACAAAAAATGTGCAAACTGAGAGGAATATTACAGGTCTGCCAAACCTTTGCCTGCCAAACTGACCAGAGAATCAAAATAAAAATAGATGAAATTGCACTAACTTATATGCCCCATGTATTTTTTTCACACACAGCCTCCCAGCAGTCTTGTCTTCTCTCTAATTGTGTCTTTCCTTTCTCTTAAATCTAATTTTCTTTCAGCAGTTCAGCTCTGGATGCTACAGATTTCTGTTTGTTTGCTTATTTGTTTAGTGAATAATCATCCAAAACCTCTAGAGCATACCCTGTTCTAATCTAATGTGAAATGTTAAAAGCTGCTTACCAACAAATTAGCTCTTTCCAAATTATGTGCACACCAGATCCTACAAGTCAAATAAAATTAAGCTGAAGTTTGGTTTCCACTTTGGTAGAGATAACTTAGAAACTGGCCCTGGGGCACACAGTCAACTAACTGGCTGTCTGGCTTAATAGCACAAAGCACACACTGTAATTATACCCATCATTTCCTCTTAACCACTCATTGGTGCAAAACGTGCACTTCAGAGATGTTTACCTGCTTTTTCAGGGATAAGGTACACCATGAAATTCTAGTGGTCAAACAGAACTGCAAGTCACAGCTTACAGCACACTGCTTTTCAGGAGTACACTTGAAGTGTTCGAGAGCTAAACATCACCCAACATGAATGACAATAGTCCAGAACTCTTCTGCCTCCCCAGGCTGCATTTTTCAACCCCTTCTAAACTTTCTTTGGAGTATCCTGTTTATTTGCACAACGGTGTGCTAGAACAAGACCTTGAAAATAATTAGTTGGTTCAGACATTGCCTGGTAAAGATTCATTTGCTGCTTTGATTACAAATGACTTTTTACTCCAAAGTTTGGGTTTCTCTGTATCACAATCACAGCTTTTGTGATGGAAATGTATCAGGAGAAAAAACTGTCCCAGCCTTAAGAGGTAAACCCCCACTTCTGTTGAAATCAAAGGCCATTTCCCATTGACCCCTTGCAGCCTGTACAAATTAAATGCAGGAAGAAATGAAATGGGACAGGTTAGAAAAGGGAGTTTCCTCACTTTGAGAAATAGCCTGCCAGTTTATCACCATTCACTCCAGACCAGAAACCTTCCACAATGCAAAAAGAAATTAACTCAGCAAAGATAAAATGTGAGAGAAGATGAAGAGCAGGACACTGCAGCGTTTTGTTATTAGTGGTGCCAAGCAGTCCATAAACTCACCTTTCTTGATACCACTACATGAGATCCGAATCTCACTGAGCTTGGTAGAACCTTTTGGTTCTCATGGGCCATTTGGGTCAAGTCCACAGTGTATGTTACCACCAGCACATGCATTGTAACACACGATGTCTTTGATTTATGCAGATTTTGTAGAACAAGTGAGTGCCACTAATCAAACAAGGTGATTTCACAAGGACAGAGCAAATCCACAAGGTGTGGCTTATCAAAGAACCAGTATATTATCTGTAAAAAATTCTTAAATTATTTCTAACAGTTGAGGTCCTTCAAACTGGATTGTCAAAATACACCTAAAATGCACCTGTGGCTGAAGCTATTCATAAATCATAATAAATATTTTCAGATGGAAAAAAAATTTAAAGTGTGACATCTGTAAAATTACAGAGTTTTAGAATAGAAGCAGCTCCATTTAGACTACACCTGAAAGGATTTTTCAAAAAGAATTGATTTATGAGAGAAAAAACAATCAGTTCAGATTAACTAAATTTTGATATGGATTTTTGTTTTCTGGTTTTTTTGTTTTCTTTTCTTCTTAGTTTGTCCAGGAATCCATGAGTTTTACTGCTTGGATCTTAGGAGAAAAGCCATTTTTATAAACAATATGTTATCAGAATATATGCCGAATAAAACAATGTGGTTTCATGATATACTTTTAAGACTGCTAGCCTTGTCAGTGATTAACTCAGTCTCTCTGAAGTGGAATGCAAAGCAGAATATCAAGGAAGGTAGATAGTAATCAATCAATATTGTAAATCACTACGAAAACCCACAGACAGCACAAATGCAGAGTAACAGAAACACCTTTATATGGAATTCATGTCAAAGCAGTACTGCTCTGGCACTCTGGGGTTCAATTATATCTACAGTGGCTCTATATAGGATTATTCTCTCATCTCTGGGAGGGTGGAGAGAATGGGAGAGAAGGAGAATGTCACCCAGAATTGCAAAACCTTGGATGAAAAATGTAGGTGTGAGCATTCTTTCTGGAGCTTTAAAGTGAGTTTAATTCAAATGAAACAATCCAATAAATAATACCTTGCAGCTGACTTTGAAATGTTTGCACTGACACTACTGAATTCTACAGCTCCAGACTTTCATTCGTATCATAAATGACATGCCATAATTATATTTTTTACAGTGTTCTCTATGTATGTTGATTTATTTTTTTTAATTTCTCTTTCATTAATAGCCTTTTCCTTCCTTGGCAAGATAAGGTGATCCGAAAAATGTCCACTGGCTTTTTCAGAGGCCCTGATTTTTTGGCATGACAATACCAATAATAAAAACTAATTTCCTCCTCTGATTTCCTCATATGTTCAAAACAAAGATTACTTCTGCCTGTGCTTGAAAACTGTTGGGAATGCAAAGGCCATCAAATAACTGGTCTAAAACACATGCATATTTTTTCATCTTCTCTTTAAGAGCTCACTTTTTAATCCATTAATGATCACGAACAACAAACAAAGTCACAAGTTGTTTAGGTTCCCCTGCCACGGTATGTCACTGCTAAAATTGATTGCCAGTTAACTTGTGTTAGCCAGCCAGTTCAGTAAGCCACAAACATTCATCTCTGGGAATAAATGTTTGCAGACTGTCTATACTAGCATTTACAAATGCATTATCTAACCAGAGTTAATTCCAGCCATCCTTTAACAAAATTAAATCTAGTAGAGAGAAGAGCTCTGTTATCACTTATCCTTGTACATCTGCTTCTTGGAACGCTTAGATGTGTTGTTACCGGCAGTATTGCATTACAGACTCACACTGGGGCTTCCCTGGAGCTGGCCTTGTCTTTCTTTCCTCCTTGGGTTTTTTGGCTGCCATGACAGCTTTTTTCTCTGTGATACCTCTGGAGAGCCCTTCCTGAGCCCACATGTGGGTCAGCTGTCCAGCGCAAGTCTCTGCTTTGCCAGTAACATTGGTCTGCTCCTCTTCATGGTGTCCACACCTTGATGTACATCAGCACCAGACAGGGGGCTGTGGAAGTATGTGATGTACTGTTTCTATATCCCTAAATGTACCTCTCCAAAGTGAGGGTAAAGGGAGGGCATGCAGACACAAGAAATGGTTCTTTTCCCAGAAAAATTATGAAATGTCCAGCTGATGTGGCAGAAGCATCAGGGAGGAAAGACACAAGACATATTCTGTTCTCCTCATTTTTTGTTGTTGAAGGAATGTAGGAAAATGGGAGCGATAAGGGAAGTAATAGGGTAATGGCAGGAAACCATCAGGAAAAAGAGAGGGAAGAGCAAGTTAAGTCAGGATGGTCACCAAGAGCATTTTCCAATGGATGTGAGAAGTGGAGCTCATGCTTTGGGTGCCATCTTCCAAGGCTATTAAGCACTGAGGGATGTAGTAACATGTAGTAGTAATATGTGGTAGTAAAAAAGTCCTAATAAGTATTCTTATATGTGGACGAAGAAGAGGTTTCAACCCCAAGTTCACTGTGAGTATCCCAAAGAAGCTATGGACGCCTGTGTTTTAAAGCAAAGACACGATTGCCACTGAGCCTCTGTGCAAAAGGAGCGATTATGAAAAGCAGCACTACACAAGAAAACATCTTTAGGAATGAGAAAGAGGATTCAGTGGTTCAGGGAGAGCTGGTAAGCCAGGCTTGTACCTGTATAAACACATAGTTGAAAAAATTTTACAACTCCTTAAAGCAGAATTTGGTATCTTTTCATTAAAATGCCTCCAGACAGCCCCAGGGCTACTTAGGTAGGGACATAAATGGTTTGTGATACTAAGGGTCCCACTGATAAATTGCCAGGAGGCTGAGTCATGCTTAATTTGCATATAAATTGCAACCATTTTTATCAAATATAAATGCACACAATCATAATAGAGCATTTGCTTATTCTTCCTTCTCCTTTGAGAGATGACACAAATTGTTTGCCTTTAAGTTTAATACTAAATAGCTGCACCATCTCAACATTGCAGAAAATGGAGGAGGAGAAGACATTGACGGTGGAACCTAATTTAGGATCTTGGCAAATCAGGTCTCACCAAGCAAAGGTTTAGTGGATATTCACATGAACCATTTGATACCTCCAGACAAACCAAAGGTGAACAAATTCAAGCTAAGGGACCTGCCAGGTTAGCTGCACAACTGCCAGAAAGTTCAGACCAAATGCAAAATTTAATTGTACCTGAGATTTACAGTGAATTCAAGCCTGATTACTCTGGCAATTAGGAATTACTCCTGCAGTTCTGTGTTGAAAGGTTCAAGTTTTTTTACTCAAGGACAATTCTGGTAGTGGGGATTTTGGTTCTGTTAATATCACTAGACTTGTAGTTACAGTTTTAGGTAATGGGATAAAGACATTGTTTAAGACACTAAATTACACTGTCCCAGATTCCTAAAAAGCAATGCCCTGAACTTTTCCTGTCCTTCCTGTGCCTGCTGACTGGGGTTTGCACAGTGTGAGACCATTAATGCCTAACATTTTTACCACTGTTCAGAACTGATTTCATTCACAATGTTAACACTGTGTCTACTATACTAGCCAGACAGTATAGTCTGTGAGGCTTAGTCATCTTTATGTTTGACAGTGACACAGGTTAAGAATATTGCTATTAGCTTCTAATCATGCGTAGTGATAATAATCCCTTCCTATAAAGTGCAGAGGGCTGTGAAGAGCCAGAAAGAAACCCAGCTGGCATGAGGCCAGCAACAAGAAATCACCATTATAAGGCCTGAGAGAAGGATGCTAATGAGTAGCACTTGGAACTTGTGCAAAGGGATCAGGGGAGAAGGCACTACAACTAGGAGGTGAGGAGGAGAATGCTGTTTTCATGAGCCTAGGACAGAGAAAGTTTTCATTTGTGCATAGGAAACCAGGAATTAGCTGAATGCACATTGGTAGCAACATTCTCTCTGTGTAGTGGATGAATTTGTATGGCCTCATCTTTGCCTCCTCTCATTGTCACGAAGCAGTCAACAGACAAGGTTTCTTTTTTGCTACTGTGTTTACCTTCACAGTTTGAAAGAATCATTTTTTCTCTTTCCCTTTAGCTTACAGCTAGCATTTCCTTCTCCCTTGTGAGGAAACCACTATACATGTGGTTTCTTATTCTTCACAGCCAGTGCTGTGAAGATACCAAGGACTAAATTTGGATCTGAGCAGTGTGTCCCAGCAAACTCTTCCAAATTGCACTAATAGCTTCCCCAGGCTTGTGGAAAGCCTGTCATTTTTTTTCCACTGGCAGCAATGGAAGAAACTGCAGACAAATTGCTACCAGTACAGCATACAGAGGATTAATCCATGTATGCAGCGCTCTGGAAAGCCCATCATCTACTGAAGTGCCTTTCCCCACTCTCCTCCAATAAAACAGTGACCAAAAGGAGAAGAAGAAATTTAGGTTCCATGGTCAAAACACAACCTCCCTCATTGCCATCTCCAACCCTAGAAATATGGTAAAATCAAATGTTCATACAGCCATACAGTTTGAGGCATACATGATGCCAAATTAAAGCCCCACAGGCAAATTTCTTTGCCAACTTCTAAATATCTAAGGATATTAATAGCATAGAACCTGTCTTCCTTCTTTCCCAGATTACCATATCAGTAGTCACAGCTGGGGATTTGGTAAAAGCGACATGTGTTTTCTGGATAACATAAAATTTAAAATGTCTCTCAGAGGACTTTCTTTGAACCTGCTTTGTAGCCTTTAGCTTATTTCTTGCTTATTGTGCAGCAATTTGTATCAAAACCAGTAGTCAAAGATGGGTCACTGTGATTTACATGCTTCTGGCAGTGCAACAGAGCTTCAATATATAAATGAGAATAAAGTCAGGTATTTCGAGCACCTGCCTGAGAATCAGTATTGCAAGAGAGTGTTTCTAGCTGTGGCTTAGTCTCACTAGGGAGAAATAAATGCCATAGGCAAAAGAATGTGAGACAAAAAACACCAGGAAGGGAGAAAGTTTGCTGGTCTTCTTTTTCCAAAATTGTGGGATTTAATATCCTCTGAACACCACAAAGTTTTGCTTGTTACACATTTACACATTGAATAGTCTTAGCCTTTGGCATCACTGTAAATAGCATGATTAAATGGTACTCTACACCTCAAGTAATGGTGATCAATACATACAGCAATGGCCAACAGTCCGACTTTTCGTCATTCCAGAGCTGCTCCCTAAAATGTCTAGACATTTATAATTGCAACTTGTTGCTACATAAACAGTAAATTAGTGCTAAGGCTAGAACAGAAAATGTTATTTACTGCAGAAAGGTCATTCCTTCAAAAGAGGTCTTCTGTCATACATCTGTCCTGTGACAATTTGTTACATGTAATTTGTACATTGCTAAATTATGCCAACAGTTGCAGAAAAAAATTAAACCCAGCAGCAAAAACATTAATTATACAAAATGTTTAAATGGAGAATTGAACTGGAAGTATTATCAAGAGAGAAAAAAAAATAATCTTTAACTACAACTAAGTTAAACTATGCATGTCAAGAAGTCAAATGTATCCCACATGCAAAAGACAATCCCAGAGAAGGACTCTTTTGGGCCTGGCTTTATCTTTTTGCCTGGTCTCTATGCCAAGGCTGAAGTTGCTTGCTGATACAGCTGAGGATCTTGTATGGACGCCAAACATCACCAGCTACAGTGATGCTTGCATCCTCAGGCAGAGCTGCTCACTTTGATGATGCCTTTTACCCACAGCTGTAAAGCCTCCAGGAAAGGACAAGCCTTAAGCTCCATCAGCTGTGTGATGTGACAGGAGCCAGCAGCAAGAGACTTCTCCCAGACCTGCATTCTACCCTTGGCGTGACCTCACTGCCATCCCTTCTCCTCATCAGACCTTTGGGGACCTCGTGTCTCAGGGTATTTCCACAGGGAGATTGTCAGGGTCCTCTGCTATGGCTGACACCTTTCTTGGGTAGCTTTTCTCAGTGAAGGGAATCCTTTCATCTTCAGGTGGATGGAGCTGCGCTCCCCCTTTTAACGCAGATAAAGTCTCCAGGCCCTTCCATTTCACCTTTCCACCCTTTGGCACATCACTATGAGACCTCACTGAGTTTCTTACCTCAGGGTTAAGATATTGAGTCCAGTGGAATCAATAAATACCAGCTGCTGTGGGCAGCGCACATGCTCTTTTCCTTTCTGGGGAATAAGAAATGCTACTCTATCTTGTTGTTCAAACTAAACAATACCCCAGGCACTAATGCCATTTCTTAATGACACCACTATAACCTCATATTACTTTATCACTTGGGGATTTGACACTATAACATTTTATATTATTCTTAGCTAAGTCTAGAAAAAATTAAGCCTTTCTGGTTGTCCATTTGTGAAAAATTTCTTAATCCTAAAAGAATATGATTACGTCTTTTTCTCCATAGTCTACAATGCATAAATATCTTAAGTAAGTAGACTAGAAGACAGCTATAAAGCTTCAGTAAAAAAATAGTTGGCTCAAATAACAAATATGTCATAATGGTCATTAACAACAAATAAACTAGTTTTATTTTTTTCATATAGTTTTAGAGATGTTAACAATACAAAATAATGATGAATGTTAAATCACTACGAACTTAGTGTATGTGGAGGCCTGTGCCCCAGGTCAGAGAGGCAGATCCCTTGTCCCTTTGCCATTCCCTTGGATCCTCCCTATTGGCTCTTGTATCCTAACCCCACCTATGTATTGCCCCTATGACTCTAGACCATTGGCTCCTTTATGCTCTCTCCGCCCTCACCAACCCCGTATAAAATCCTAGACCTCTTCCTTGTTCCCTCTCTTCTCCTCATGCCCTCACAATCATGGTTGGAATAAACGTCTCCCGTGGACCCTCCTCGCCTCGCTGCTGTCGACCATGTTATCAGCTACCGGTGTGTGCTTGTAGTGTGTTATATGTGGCAACTTTGCCGAGCGGCTTCCACTGCTAAGACGATCCTGGAAGGTTGCAGCACTCACTCTACCGGCTGCAACAAGTGTACTTACAATTCTTGTTTTCTTTCTGATAGCTATAAGTTTTGGTTGCTATTCCAAAGTTTATAGAATCTGATTCTTTCAAGCAAATATTCTCCAAGTGATACAATATTTCAGATGGAGCTTTTTGATAACCTTGGTTTTTAACTATTTAAATACATCACTAGCAAATAATCAAACATGAAAAAATGAACTTAGTAAATGCTCTGGTGAGAAGATGGCACATTTTCCCTCACAGGCATGTAATAAGAAACCCTGTTTGACCAGTTAAGCAAGCAGAAATACAGTCTTCATGGTCTACTGCAAAACTTGCTGCAGTCAATAGAAACAGACCTATTAACATCAAAGGGGTTTAGTTATCTCTATATTGAATAAGTGTTTGTATTATTAGAATGGTTAGGGACAAAGAGAATTAGTAGTTACTGATAGGACAGCAATTCAGCCACCTCCTTTGTTATTCCTGCAGGATGCATTGCCTTTACATGTATGGGGGTTGAGAGGCACAACGGCTTCTCAAAGACTGAGGAGAGGCAATTTTTGCTTTCTTCTCTTTTCTTTCCCATGAATATGAATGAGGATACTCTCCTGTAAGGCCCTGTATTTTCTTGCATGCTTTTTAGGAAAAGCCTGCAATGGCAGTTTTAACTTCAGAAATTAACATGTTATCTCAGGTTCGAGACAAGTTTAGGAGGAAAACATTTCGACTTCCCCACAGGAACAGGGCCCGGCACCTCCTTCCTGCACCGCAACAGAACTTTTGGTTGCCAGTGAAGGAAAAACAAACCTATTTATTTAGCAAAACAAAACAAAGCAAAATGCCCACAGAACACAGGAAAGAGCAAAGGACTTATTAAACCTGTGTGAATAGTCTGATGGGTTTCAGTGTCCTGTTTTTCTTGGGCGTAGCTTCCCCCCGCACCAAGGATCCTGCAGGGCTGGGCAAAGTCCCTCAGGTGGCCTCTTGGAGGATTTTTGCCTGCTTCCTCCCCGGGATTGTCTGATGTCTCGGACGAGAAAGCAAGTCAGGAAAAAACAGTCCAAAAAGAAGAACATAGAAGGAACAGTCCTCTCTCACCGCCACCTCTGCTGGAAGCCGGGAAGAACGGAAATCCAAGCCTTCTTCCCCTCCGTGCTTCCAAAGCAAAACAGCTGGGGAGAGGATTTTCAAAACAACCCGCACCAGCAGAGCTCCTCCCAGCTTCTTAAAGCTACAGAACACATTGTCTGAGCATAAAGCAGACGATAGGGGATACAGGATTATCATAACACCATTCCACGACACATGTACAAAATTTCTTTGGATGGAAGAAACGACAATGCTTCTCCAGCATGCACATGCTATATGAGAGATCAGGCCACAGTCACACCATCTAAGTTTCATGTCCAAGTGCCAGATCACGTCTCCTCCTGTTGCTCCTGAAGAAAGCTAATTTGGGTGTGCTGAATCGCACAGTGACAGGCTCCACAAGTGACACAGCAAACATGCCTGAAGTCTGAGTGTGAATATCCCCTTAAATGGACATCCATCCACATTACTGTAAGTTTGCTTCAGCACACCACAGAAGGTTTGTAAAAGCCTTGCAAAGTATAAGAGGACTCACTTTTGAGAATAAAACCCAAATACCTTTCAGCTTTGGTGCAGTTTCTTACATACAATTTCCTCAATTATCTTCTTTGGCTTCTCTATGTGTTGTTGCTTCCTAGTCTGAAATGTTTGACCATGACTGTGGGTTGTTTATCAATTCACAGATCTGTGCTCCTCTACAGCCACAGGTACATGCAGCAGTAGATTTATCTTTGCCCAGCTTCTGTTACCACCAAAATCAACAAATTTGCTTTGACTTATTGTAGTAAGAGCCTATTGACTTCCCAAGAAAGGTACTCCCCACCTTGTGCTTGACTCAGTGCATTAAGTTGTAAAACTGAAAAAAAAAAAGTGAACTGTGTTTCCCTTGAAAAAGAAAATTGAAAGACCTTTTTCAAAAAAAGCGGAGGAAAGGTCCCTTAATGGACTTAGACTGTATTAAACCTTCTATAAAATACCATTCAGCTTATTATATTACTCCTGCCATTTTTATTGACTAAGCAAAAAAATACCCCAAACAAAAAGCCTCTAAAACGTCTTAAAATCTATTTTAATACTGCCTGAGTTAACATTTAAGCAGTTTTTTTGTTTTCTATCTGTTTTTCTTCCTATATTTTTAATTTATTTTTGTATTACTGTCTTATATTTTAGGAGCAGAAGTTTCCATACAAGGTGATGGCCACATAGCTTATTGATTTTTCAGTCAGTTATGCCATGACACATCAAAGAAGCAAAATATTACAAATCAGTTCAGTGCCATTGACATTAATAGCAGCAGAGACTTTAAATGCATGAGTCAGCATTGCATCAGATGAAAGATTACACCTTGGATCACACCTGTGGATATCAGGTACCACAGCAGGAAAAAGAGCCAGCAAATAATCAGGGGACAGGTTTTGGGGTCTTTTAAACAGTGACCTGGGAGGAGCTGGTGACCAGCTCAATCTGTATGTCTGGGAGAGGTCGTCATCTCTACAAGGACAATACACACACAAACACACTCATGCCAAGCACAAAACAAAGTGTCGGGGTTCTCTTTTCCTCCAAGCCAGACTGATTCAGTAGGTATATTTGGGGGGATGATTGCTTGGATTGTCTCTCAGTGTCCCATTCAACTTTTAATAGCAGGTATAAAAATTTTATCTGATTTTCTACTTTACTCTTTTGAAATATTAACCATTGATAAATTATTAAACTAAATATAAAGTGGTACAAATGTACATAGATTTCATAAAGAAGTTTGCTCAGGCAGGCTACGTAATGGGACTGCTTCTGCCACCCAAACAGGTCAGAAACCCACTAGTCTTCTCTCTTTTTTCCTTTTTTCGGTTTTTTTTTTTT
>VZRN01005011.1:156171-184351 GCA_013397935.1 Dasyornis broadbenti
TTTTGCATGTCTGTTGGCCCAGGTATTTCCAAGATAGTTAAACTAACTTCCAAGTATGTTAAACTGTCCATTTTCCTCAAAAGGTTAATATTAAGAGGCTCCAAGAAGTTTATTCATGCACCCTAAAGCAGTTTCAGTACATTTTTGCTTTGAATCAGCCAATATTCAGATAAACTGTTCTTAAGAGACCCCAGTAGTAAAGACTCTGAGACCTCCCCTCCTTGTTACTGCTATAATAATTTTTTGTCCCTTGAGCTCTAACTGAAATACATCCCTTGTGGCCTTGTCAGCCTGATACTTTTTGCTTTATGCACATGTAGAAAAAAAAGTCTAAATGAAATATCATAGCTATTCTTGTGCCTTCATCTTCACTTTCTTTTTTCTTCTGACTACCAAAGTCAGGTTATGTCCCCATAGCTCATACTCTTAAAAGTTCTGGTCATTCTCAGTCCACTTTCCTGGGTTCTCTTAAACTGGTATTTGTGGAGGGAGCTGAAACCACATTATCACAGCAATCTGGCTCTCATGGTGAACTGCCCCCCACAGTGGGTCCAGTCACCCCAGGAAATGAAATCCCACTTGGGAGCCTGGCCACGAGACAGACACCAGGAGGAACATGATGGGTGTGAATTGCAACTCCTAAGCCCTGTCCTGCGAAGAAAAATGTTGATGTTTCATGACTGGGGCAATGTTGCTTCATTGTTCCCTGAAATGCCAAGAATTCTCCCATAAAGAAAAGGAAAAGCCCTATTTCAGAGTCACCAAAATTGTAAAAAATCAGGAAAAGACAGAAAAAGTGAATACTGCACTAGCTCTTAGAGTTGTGCAAGAGTTATTTGCACCAGGGAGCAAAATGTGCAGCTCACTCAAACACTGTATTATGGACTTCAAAGAGACATTGCATAAGACATTTAAGAAAGAGTTTAAATGCCACAGTGGGTATTGCTGGTCCTTACATAATTCCAGTAGCTTTAGCATCATAAAGGAAAATGTAAAATCTGGCCCTAAGTATTTGGAACGCAGTGAATTACCCTGGATATTAGCTGTATTAAGTTACCATGAAAATATAAGCCTTAACAAAAGTAATTAGCACTCATACCTTGTTTTACATTGGTAATGCACTTTGTGGATAAGAGAATAGCAATGGTGTTAAAGTCATGCCCATTGCGCTTTATCAGACTAGTGTTATTATAGCCCTTCAGGTTAAAGGGTTCAGAATAATGAAAGAAAATCCAGGTGCAATTTCCTGCTGATGTTTTGCTGTAATATCAAATCCTTGCAGGATTAACTCTTTCCTCTATTTGCTAGATTCCCTATGTGTTTGCAATTTCAAGTTGCAATGAGATCATTTGCAGCACCTATGCAATATTTTGCCTGTTTCAAGAATTATGGCAAGTGTTAAGTATTAAAAAAGTGGGAATACAGATCAAGAAACTGGGAACAGGAATCTATCTAGATTTCTTTTCCCATGTTTAAAATGCCATTTTTTGCTTTGAAGCCCATAGGCAGAAGGATCACTGCATGTCCGTGGGGACATGCTTGCACCTCTGTCTTTTGCATAGATTCTTATTTCAACCTTTCCCTACTAGGAAAATAAGCAGAGCTGCTGCCCTTCCCCACAACTTGTCATAAATCATCTCCTTTTGTGTCGCAGGACATTTAGTTTGAAACTTGGTTTTATTGACAAAAATGTTGATATGCAACTGATTTCTGAGCTAATTAAACCAAGATGCAACTGGGCTGTGAAGTAGCTGATGCAAATCCAAAGCCAAATTGGCATTATCTGAGTACAGCCTTTGGAAATATGACTTACCTTTTCTGCTGTACAACACTGCAAAATTACTTCTTGAGTCACTACTCATCTTTACTGCTTCAGTTCAGCTGAACTCCCTAAGAGAAACACAAAAACCCAAGGTTGCTCAGAGCTCAAGACTTTCCCTGAGGAGGATATCAGATAATAACAGCATCAGCCAAATTAATCTTGGACCTTTTACCATCAAAAAAGTTATTTAATTGATCACCGCATAATAGATTACATTTTCTGACACTTGTACAATTAAATGAAAGCAAGTTATCTCAACTTAAACATTTTATGAGTGCTCTATACATATACCATATATATATTCATGGGTTTTTTCCTCAGAAAGTAAGACAGTTTTAACTATTTACACAAAGGAAAGAATTTTCTTATTGATGCATAGGTATCCTGGGAGGCTTCTTCCCAGAAGTCAATAGAGTCAATGTATTAGGGAAAGAATGGGCATTCATTGGGTAAGAAAATCATCAGTCTCCGTGAAAATTCTCCAAGAAGTATTTTCCTAAACACAGAACTCTTGAAACAGATATAAGTCCACAAACCGACATGCCTCAGGCTTTAACACAGCCTCTATCAAGGGTTAAAGCAGATTTTGTGGGCAACCTTCTCCATAATTAATACTGTGGGATTTCTTGCACTGTGTTTGCAGGTTGTATCAGCCATTGCTAGAGACAGAATTTATGAACAAACTGGAATTACAGTCTGCTCTGGCAGTACTAATTTTTACAGTAGAAATTTACACTTTTCATAAAAGTAGAGGTACACTTTAGTTGAGATGCCAAAATTAATTCTAATATGCTTAAAATAATCATGATGGTTTGATAACTCTCTTAATATTTTGTGCTAGGTTTGCTTGCTAAGGTGAAAATACTTGAGGTAATCCAGCTGACTTCTGTAACAGGACAGAAGGTAGATTCAGTTCTGTCTCAGTATTACCATTCAAAATACACCACTTCTCATATTTATAGGAGTATGGAGAGTGCACCATAGAGGGGTGTACATTAGGTAGGAAGTCACATATTTGTTTTTGCACTGCATTACATCCCTGGTCTGACATCCCTGGATATGCTCTTCTCTATCACCATGACATGTTATGGTAAAGTAATGCATTGTAAGTGAAGCAAGTGTTGTCATAAGGAAATCTTTCATAAAATCATGTCAATGGAAAGTAACACATTCCATTCAGACCAATCTCCCTAATGGAATAGGGTGGTTTGAATAAGCAGAGATTGTCTAGCTCCATGGATAATTTATCAGTGCCACCAGCTGATCTCTAGAAAAGGCTTAAAAATAACAAAAGACAACTAATCCATTTTTTGGAAAAAAAAAAAAAAAAGATTGAAGATGTGTTTCAAAAGCTCATTGGTGCTTCTCGCATTAAAAAGCTTACCCTGGTGCATTCCATTGATGGCTTTAGACTATTCATCATATCATTTGCATGAAGAGGCTTACAGCTCTCCCCAGACAGACAACAGATTACAAATGTGCCTAAGTCAATAGCCTTCACATTTTAAAGTATTTGCTTTTTAAAGGCTACTTTAAAAAGTTCAGAATAAAAACCTTGCTATTCCTGTTTGACAAGAAAACCTTGGCAGTTCCCTAATTCTCAGTATAAAAATGGTGCTTTACGTTTCTTCAGCAGTTTCTCCTAGGAACTCCAGGTGCTGTGGATAATTAACATAATTCCAATGTGTATCTGTAGAAATATCCCTCTGCAGTACAGAACTCTTTACATAATGTTGTCTCAAGAAGAGGTCACAAAGCTGGCATCCAAAGGCAATCAATTCAGAGCTTAGATCCCTACTCATGTGAAGGGTTTTTTGATAGATTACTGATGGATTTGATAGATTGTTTGGTATTGTTAGGGCTGAAGGACCTTCCATGGGCACACTGGCTGACCTTCACAAAAGTGAAGGATTGTGCCCAGTGAATCTCTAAGCTCTTAATCCCATGGATATGGCCCCAAGATTCAGCCTTTCTGCATTCATTTGTATGCAGATGTTCTGTCTTTGCTCAGATCTCAGATGAGGAAACGCAAAGTGATTGTACTGTCTTTACAGTCCATAGTGTGTCCTTGCAACCCACAACTCTCAGTCTATGAAGAATTCTAAGCAATTTTAACATAGCAAAAGAGACCTCACAGATGGTCCAAGGAATTTGATGGGAAAAAAAATTGTAGGTCTCAGCACTCAATCTATTACTGTGGTAGAGCTCTAGGGATACAAGACACAAATCCACAGCGGACTCTCTTCATTAGCCAGGATGCTCATGGACCAGGCTATATTACTGGGACAGATAAAGCAATTCAAATTCCAACAGAGACAGGGAGAAATATGTAGGACTAATAGTACAGTAACATTGAAGTGATTGTACCTTTATCTTAATTCTCACTAGAAGCTGTATCACAAGGATTATTCTATATCGGGGGGGGGACAAATATAATAAATATCCAAGGTGCAAAAAGACTGTTGCAGAGTCAGAGGCAACACTTAGTTTTATTGACTTGCAAGCTGTAGCTGTAACCAGAATTTCACCCTCTTGTCTAATGGGGACAAGACAGGCTGGTTTGGAAAATAGCAAAAAAAAAAATATTGAACTAAATTATTGGGCCCAATACAAATAACAAATATTGGATAAGAAAACCAGACAACCTGGTGGGGTAGAGAAGAAGTTGCATCTGTTTTACGGGTGATGATTTTTCCTTTGTTGACTCTGGCCTAACTGAAACATGCTGGTTTTGTGGGATTACTAAACTGAATAACAAGAGGAAGAGAAAATAAAGACATTCTGGTAAGAAGCCTCTGTGCATGAGATTTACAGTTGTATTTCTATCATATAGATGTCTTAAAGAACATAAATTAGTTTTAACAATGTCTATTTTTTCCCAAATGAGCTCATTGGTGGGTTGATTTTTCTGCAGATTCCTTCCTAAATCTTAAAATCTAGAGGGGAAAAAAAAAATGAAAGTGCCAAATTATGCCTTTCTTGTATCTGTGGAAGAGCTGAATGTAATTTCAAGCTCTCCTACAGACCTCTACCCAGAATATTTTTACCAGTACATTGTTTCACTTGCAGGGAACATGCCTTTCTACTGCAAGAGTAAATCAATACCATTTTATAAATTATATCAGTGTAAAAGTTCTTAGTAGCTGGGTAGTATATTGCCCTTTCTGGACAGATACAAGATCTATGACTATAGGAACCCTAATACAGATATACATGACTCTACTCTTATAGTGCTATACCATATTTAGACTAGAATTTTGAAAGCAACTTCATATTTTGTGCTATTAAAAGATTATCTAATATTATTTAATACTTGTGTTTCAGATCTTTCCCTCTTTTCTCCCACTCAGAGGGAAGAAGAGTTTAATATTCTCCCACCCACTCTATGTCTTACTTGTCTAAATATATAATTTCTTTAGGTCAGAGTCTTTTACTTAAAGCGAGCATGTGTGTATCTACATATGCTCTGTGCTGAGCAAGCTGGGTACAGTGATAACTGCTTGGGAAAAGCTAGTGAAAGGATGTACTGGCCTCCACCCCATTTAACATTTTTAGAGCAGTTTGGAAGTAAACTAAAAAGATGTACTGTGGATGAATCAGTGGTTCAAAGTAAAATTTACGAAGTGAAACATAAATATCTGATAAATACCCAAAGAAACAATAGGTAACTCTAATGGAAACTAGTGTATTATTTGGATCTTATTTAATTAGGGCTGCTTAGCAATATTATGATAATAGAAAAATTAATACTAGTAGAAACCTTAACTATAGACTAGCTGCATCTGGACAGATACAGGTGCAAAGAGATGTGGATATAGATGTAGTTTAGTTGTAGATGATGGATATACAGACAGAATGGGGGGCACTTTTCTAAGTATTGGAAACCCAAATGCTGGGATAAAGTTCCAAGCCTCAGAGTCTCCATCTGTGGCACAGGGAACCATCGCACTGAAGTCCAGTAGGGCAGCTGCCAGATGTTAATGGAGTCAACTCAAGCTGCTTCAAGAAATGCCAGCTAAAACGTATTAGTTGCTGTTCTACCTTAACTTCCTAATGCTGGCGTAAGTGACTTACAGCACTTGCATAGCTGAGGATATGAAAGGTGGAATGAGGCTCTTGACTAGCTCAGTGACAGAGTTTGTGGGCTTTGGGGGATTGTTAATGATTATCCTCTTAACTGAGTTACCCTCATGTGGAGCTTATCGTCCAGGTAAGTAGACAGGCTGTTGAGAGAAGAAACTCTATGTCTCACTCTGACCTTCATTTAGCAGTTTCTTCTTTAAAACTCAGCCCTAATGTTTATGGTATTTATCCTATTCAATAGTTGATTGCACACCACCTAATCTTTTAATGTTGGCCTAATCCATCCATGCCATGGATTTTTGTTACTGTTGCCAATACTGGATTGCCTTTATGTATCACAGTCACTCTCACTACATCATCTGAGAAAGTTATATCAATCAAGTAACCATTCTGATTTGCTTCATCCCAGGGTAACAAGAAATACTTTGCTCTGACTGTATATTTTTAAGCTGTTTTGAGCCCTCCCACAAATTAAAGTCAGAGGAGCACTAACTGAGATGGTTCTCTGTGTTGTGGGGGAGCAGCATGAGCTGTTCACAGCATTAGGATGGGCTTTCAGTGGTGACAGGCAACTTCTACCTACCCTGAACATTTCTCTCAGGACATTTCTCACCCACTCAGACTCTGTTCGCCACAGGGGCGGAGAGCAGGTTGGCCAGACACACAAAGTGCAGGGCTGGGAAGGGCAGAAGTGGTGGGAGGAGGGTGGAGGAGGGGATGCTTGTGTGAGTTTTCTTATCTTGGGCAGGAATTCTTCTGTCCTTGACAGGGGAATCAAGTTTGAGATTTGGGCCTGATCCAGGAGTTCTTCTACAAAGTCTCACTTTATGAATAAAGGAAACAAATGTGTAAACTCTACTAGAAAAATTACACTCATCAAAGCATTCATAAAGCCATGCATATTTGCACACAAATCTAAAGACTTATAAAATTACAGCCTAAACCATTTTCTAGAGAAGTTCCCTTTAATTGGCACAAGGTGTTGAATTATGCAGAACAGATCTCAACAGAGATTTTTTTTTTTTTAATATAAAGTTAATTACTTTATCTTGGTTTGCATGAGGAAGCACAATACTTTTTTGCAGTGACTCTTTGTATCAGAGACAGCTAGTATCCATGTTAGTCTGTTCATGTAATAAAAATCAAATTGCATCAATTCCTTAACAAAGCACAGCAGAGGCTTCTCTTAATAGAATCCTTATTAGAGAATCAGATACAGCTATCTCCAAAGAAAGGATTTTTAAAAGGTACTGGGTTTTCTCTGTAGTTCATTAGATAAAGCAACACTGGAATTAGCTGCTGGGAGATGTCAGGTTGGAATAAGAACTGCTGGGTGGAAGCAGAGGCAATTAGGATACCCTCTGCTGTTGACATGATTCAATGGAAATTTTTTATTTTATGAGCCATGCTGGACAGTTGAGAGGAGCAGGAGTGCTGCCAGTTGACATTCTGACTCTTCCATTTCTATCTGCAGAGAACTCCTCCCTTACATCCATTTCATTTCCAGGCAACGCCAGTGTTGCAAACCAAAACCCATTCAACTCTGCAACCATTCCTGAAGCCCCAGCAAAGGAAACACAGGGAAATTGGGCACTCTGGGGTTTCTGCTGTGGGGGGCTTTGGCTTAACTTTCCTCCTGTGCCCCAAAGCCGCAAACATCTTAACAGGCCAAATCTGGACTTGAGAACTTGTAAGCAAGCAAGTGGATTTTGCACGCCTTTGTTGTTGTAGACATCAGTTCTCAGAGGCTCATCCCTAGCCTGAAACTGTGTTCAGTTTGAGCCCTGAAGCGTGAGGGTTGATAGTCGTTGTTGTTTGCTCCCAGCCAGTGTAAGTGCTGTTATCTTAGCAGAGCACACCCCATTGCGTTGGACTCATCTGGAGAGCAATTAGCAGTGGCAATAACAACAGTAGGGCACTGGCAGTGGGATCACACTCAGGCTGCAGTGGAACAGACCCCATGTACATCTCAGAGCTACTCTCCTCAAGCCCTGGCTGGGGATGCTGCTGGCAGGAAGGTGGCAGGGTATTTAGAGGCAGATCTCAGGGATGCCCAATCAACAGCCACTGCAAACCCTTCCTGGCAACTTCAGTATTTCAGGGATTAAGGTTTTGGAAATTGCAATTTGTGACATTTTAAATTACTGGTGCCAGACCCCTAGTTACCACAGGTTATGGTATTCTTGGACACTGCGTTTAATTTGTTGGTCTATAAGGGCCGTGCAGAGTTCAGTGCACACTCCAAGCTTGTGTTCAACCTGATGGATGCTGATAGTAAAATGCCAGGCAGCACCATGGCACTCAGGGTTATCCTCCTTTCTGCAGCATCCTCTGAAGTGGGGAAAGCAAAATTGCTTCTAAAACATATCCTTCCTCTTCAGAGTTATATTTTCTCTCCTGGCACGTTGCTATATAAGGTTTTATAGACCAGGATTTTAAAATGAAACTAGTCTTCCCCTTTCCTCTCTGGCTATGTTGTTCATGAACAACACTTTTGCATGAACAACACCTGCAATACAGAGGAGGTTAAAGGTTCGACAAGACTACTCTGTGAGGGTCCCAGGATTTAAAGAGGGAAGGGAGAGCCAAAGGAAAGGAGCAGGAGCAAAGGCACTGCTTGCCAGCAGTTTTGAAACTGTGGATCTGGATCAAAGTGCACCAGGGAGAAATGGCAGAAAGTTACACCTTCCCATCTCCCCGCTCTCTTTGTCTTCATTCTCCAGACAGGCAAAAAACTGTTTCTCTGCTTGGGGATCTACCAAAACTGAGGCAGGAGCAGCTACTGGTACCCGATTTTCACAGCATCAGAGATGTGCTGAGGTTGATGCTGAACCTGCATCAACTGCCAAAGTCCAAAAAAAGCAGGCAAGATGCAGTTCAGCAGCACTTTCTGTATTCATTCCCTCTGACATGAGATGTCTAACCGAGCTGTCACCCTCATGCGCCCTGCTACAATCAGCAGCACAGATGGGACGTTCCACAGACCCATGGTGTCTTGTATGGGCTGAGTCACACTTCGAAGGATCCTAATTTCTGAAACTGTTCTGGATAAAACTGTCTGGAAGTGCAGCAGACACCTTCAGCGACTCTGTCCGTATCTCAGACTCTGAACAAAAAAATCTATAGCAGTGGGTGCAAAGATACAAGTTTAACCACCTACCTTAACCATAAATCATCTGCTTAAATAAGTGCCCTGATGAGCTGCATGTGCTGCTTTTTAAGTAAAAAGCTACCTGTAAGAATTTTAACAAGCACTAGCTGTTAAATATGACCATTATTAAGTATGCTTTAAAATGCCCAGAAGACAGTAGTAACATGACTTTTGGACAGTTTCAGCTTCAACCCCTTCACAGTTTGCACTGCTGGGACAAGGGCATCTGGTCCTGCCCTCTGAATTTTTGTTTCCCACCTACCTCAGGCAAGTGCCATGAAAAAGTGCAAAGTGCTTGTCTCCAGTTTGCAGAGGCATTTGAAGACAAGAGACAAGTTGAAGTGGAGTTTGGCATCCCGTGGGGTGAACTTTTCCTGGCAGCCAAAGCAATGATATTGAGCACTATCATTCTCTGCTGTACACATCTTTGCCTGACCTTATCCTGGATGTATCCCCTTTGACTTACTTCTTTAAAGAGCCTAATAGATTTTCTTTAGCTTGAGGCAGAGCAAACCTCTGCTGGATTGAAATAATGTAGAAGTATTAGAAAAGATTGGTGCTGGGAATTTTTTTCCCGTCTTCCCCTTGCTACACGATAGGAAGAAAATATATGACCTAAATCTGCCAAGCACCTTCAAAGGGAAGGAAGAAACATATGTGGAAAAGCATTAGAAGACCACCCAGGTTCCTTTAATTATAATGAGAATGCCACCATTGCTAAATGAACAGAAAATAAACAAAATAAGTATTAAATGATTATGACTTCCCTCACATATTTCTTTACATCTATTCAGCAGCAGATAGTTTTACAACATAAATAAATCTTTTCAGATGTAAACAAGTCTGCAGCACACAGAGATGAAGCTGCGCTGGGTGTGTGGCAAAGCGCAAACTCCAGCACCCCCTGCAGCAGCCGGGCCAAAGGACAGGCTGAAGCTGGCATCCCGAGGGGCTTCAATCCAGATCGGGGCTGGAATGCTTCCGAGATTTCATATGCTAAAATGTGCTTACATGTAGGGTTTAATACTATCCGCTTCTTGCTGTTTCTTGGTCTCAGCCCTGCACAGGAGGAAAACTTGTTTTGAAATCACGGAGGTCTGGGGAGAAATGCGGGGCCTTTGTGTGGGAGGCCATATTCCCAGCGGGGCATTCTGCTCCCAGCGTGAGTGGACTGTGGAAGAGGCCACAATTCTGCAGGGACACAGAAGGTTTGAAAGACCCTAATACTGGGAAAGAGAAAAGCATCTAGATTTTAAAAAAAACCTGAAGCCCTTCTCAAGGCTGGATGCAGACTGCCACATTGCTTTCCACTGGTCTGCCCTCTCCCTGCACCGGAGACAAATTCTGGCCCCCAGCGCTGACTGGCTCTATAGGGTGGACCAAAAAAAAAATAGTTACACTCTTAAGTTCTTGAATTTTCCAATTTAATCCTTGACATATTGACCAAATGGGTTTCTATTTCATCTCCAGAGATCCAGCATCCACCTGCTTACCTATTGAAATGCAGTAAGAGTATAAGACAGGGATCATATCCCTTTAAATTCACTGAAATAAGTTAGAGGCTGAGCTCCCACAGTCAGCCACACTGCACCAGGTACCCTGTGCAGGGAAACATCAATGTCAGGACTGTCTCAGCTGCAAAATCTATAACCCACTAAGAGTACAGAGCTGCACTGCTTTGTACCACCAGGGCTCTGTCTCACCATTGCCCATCAGAGATACTCCTCAGTTTGGTTTGTCCCTCTCTAGGAGAAGGACCACCTGATTGCAGAGCTGTTGGCTGCTAGTGAACCCCTTTATTTTGCTGAAGTGCAAACATAACCTCGACATATTTGCCTCAGAATCAGGATGGCCTGGGCTTGTTTTTTACTAACACAATAGGAAAGAAAATTCACAAATTGTTCTTTTCTTTGCCAGACTGCTTCCCAGGCAGGTTTTGAGCAGAGCTAATTTGGTGCATCCCCGCAGGCCTCCCTGGTGACAATTATGCAACAGACCTTTCTCATGGGGGGCATTTCACACCACTCAAACATGCATATGGGAAGATGTCTGTTTATATTGTATTTATATCCTTCTTTGCATCCCTGTGCTTCTGAGTGCTGCATGCCCCTCTCCAGCTGCCTGCAGTCTCCAGTCCTTCCTGCCTGCCCCTTCTGTGGAGCACCTAGCGTGACATTTCTCCTCTGCCCTGTCCTCTTGTCAAGTCACCCTACTGCGGAGCAGCTGCTGTTGGAGCAGATGTAAAACGGTTCAGTAACACTTGCTAATATTAGCATTGACACCAGCACAGAGAAGAAATAAATTATTTTCTGGGGGAGAAGCACAAATTACTTAATGCAGCAGATCAGAGCAGCATCCGTGACAACGCTGGAAGAGAGCTCGTTTAATATCTCCTTGAATGTAACATCTGAAAAGAGAAGAGTCACCTGCCCACCAGCAGCCAGGGTACAGCCTGTCCCAGCACACCATGTACAACTTGCGGTGAATCTTCCCCAGCCTTGCAGGACTCTAGTCATTAATCTAGAATCTGTTTGTCAGTCCATAAGGGGCTGCTTCCAAGGGCCTTTTCCATGGCAATTACAGCTGGCACTAGCAGCACTGGAGAGGTGGCTGAGGCATATTGAGATGGAATGGCTGCTTGCTGGTGTTTAATCAGGCACAGGTCACAGGTCATGAAGTGGGGTGGCAAGCAGTGCCCAAGCATGATCAATCCCCTCCATTTATACTTTGGCACAAGTGATGCATCAGTCTGGCTGGTCAGAGGGAGGAGCAGAGGGGTTTACAGTGGATAGGAAAGCTGGATGGAGTATTAGGAGTGACTTGAAAAGGTTTCAGCTTCCTCCTCAGTCAAGGAAGAGGAGAATCTCATGTCTATGTGCCTTGCTCGGCAGCCAAATCCCACCTGTGCCCTGTACCATGAGGCCTTCAGCTCCAAAACCTGCTTTGCCAATGGTTCTGGCTCCAGCCCGGACAAAAATGGGACTGCAGGATTCTGAAACACTTCCACCTGCAGGAGTGTCCCATCCTCTGCCATTCCAACACAACTCCTCCCCAGAGAAAGGGATTTACGCTGCCCTGAGTGACCTCTCCAAGACAGGAGTTGGGCCAATGATTTATGGCAGCTTTGAACTGTAGAGGAATCATACCTCATTCCTGTGTCATGTGCCAGGTTTTCTGTGTGTACCAGCCCTGCTAAGAGATTTTCACCTGCCTCTGAAATCTCAGGTACAAGAGCGATTCGACAGGGATGGGATGACCTAGTATGCAAATGATTACGTTCCTGACCTGGAAACTCCTCTTGTTTCTGCTTTGTTCTGCATTTGGGATGAGAGCAATGAAAGCATTTCAGCAAAGTCAGTACCAGCTGCCCTGGTGGGAAATACTTTCAAAGGGTCCCTTTTGCTGGTCCTGCAAGGCTGAACACAGCTCAGGAAACAAGGAAACTTGGCTGAATTTGGGAATTGCGCCCACTGACACCACCAGTAATTGGCCCATTGTCCCTTTGAGGAGTTCTAATGGAAATCTTGGCCGGTGATGGGAGAGTTGATGTGTTAATCACCAGAGCACACACCAGCCTCTATTGTTGGCCAGTTCTGTGGACAATTTCTGCTCAGGTTATAGATTGGTGCATCACGTACAACACAGAGTATTATATTCAGGCAGAAAGAAATAATGAATGCAATACAAAGAAGCAAGAAACTAAACTGTTTAGATAACCTTAGGCTTTTTCTGCTAAGAAAATCAATACAGTTAGAAGCTGGGAAACTTCCCACATTGCAAACAGAGTGAGGCTGTAGAGCCCCAGAGAAACCAATATGAATGACCACAACAGTTTAGTTTCCTTTTTTTTTTTTTGCTTATATTACATTTTTTTAACAATTCTAAGTGCTTCACTGTAATTTGCACCTATCTCTTAAGGTATCTTTGCCTGTAAAATTTAATATTATTTGTATCCAAAGTGTTGGTTCACAGTGTCCTGTATCTGAAAGGCTACAGCCCTACGAGTTCACTTCTGTTTTGATGGTATCTGTTATTAGAGCATCAAAAATCTGGCATAGAAAAGACTGTGTCAACTTGCAGTTTCCCAGCGTGGGTAGTTTATTCTCTGTATTCCATTCACACATTTCATGTCCTTACCCCGACAGCCAACATGGGTGCTAATTAGCAGCTACACTCCTCCTGGCAGGTTGTGTGGGCACCCTTCAAGTAGCACTTGATATGAATTTAATTCGATCACGGATTAACTGCTTTGTTATTTGCATTGCAAAAACACCATCAGGTGCCAGGTAGGGCTGGGACCCCAGCCCACAGAAGAAAGAGAAGCACTCCCAGCAGTGTGGAAAATGTAATTAGGTGTGAGGGCATAAATAGGCCTCAAATGACCCTGACCAGTCTCATCAGGGACCCACATCCACATGCTTCCTGTGGGTCTGAGGATTCCATTTAAGTGAATGCCAGGGTTTCAATCCTTCCCCAAGGTATGCTGTGGATGTCTCTCTTCTCAGCCGTGCTGCAGAAGCTCTTTTCAGACTTGGCCCAGGGCTGTAGATAGTTTGTTTCCAACTGTGTCTCGTGGATGGTGCTTGGATCAAGGCTTCTTTTGCTCCTGTGTACATTCCTTGCATGCATGGTCTCTGGACTTGATGTGTCACCTTTCTTTATCTGGGACTGTTGATAGAGCCAGTTACCAACAACGCTGAGGTCTTCCTTGGCTCCCAGCTTGCCTTCTGTTGCCTTCTGCTCTTGCTGCTCCCTGATAACAAGACAGAGAGAAGTGGGGAGGAAGGAGTGACTACAGCAGCCCAGTGAACACCAGAGGAGCTGCCACTAAAGAATGAGGGGGCAAGGAAGAAAACCCATCCTTGTGTGCCTGCAGTGAGGAAGAGATGTATCGAGTAGTCTTCATCCCACAGGATGGACAGAAGGAGATCGTGGGACTATCTGTGTCTTCCTTATCTCTCAAGTAAGCATTCAAGGAGAAAAAAGGGAGAGAAAAGGACCTCTTATTCCAGCAGTCAGTGGATGCAGTCAGGACAGGTAACCAAGGACAGCAGTGGGTTGTGCTTGCTGTGGATCAATCTTTGATTCTTGTCTAAAGATGCAGGGGAATCCCAGACAGGAGCTCTGAAAGACCTGGCCTGGGGGCCCATCTCTGGGTGTATCCAGAGCCACCCCTGCAGTGGGAATGCTAACAGTGGTTTAGCTGATTTCATCTCTCCCTCTGCCCAGCCTGAGGGACTAAGTATATGCTCCTGGTTTCCTTAGCCATTCATACCTGGTATAAGGCTGCACTATGTTCTCTTTAGCAGTATAGGCATGGCCCTTAAGTTTGTGATGCCATACAGAAAGAATTCTGATTAATGGAGGAGGACAAACACCAGAGCAAAGAGCTCTTTTTAAGCAAATAACAAAATACTCTAATCTTTGGAAGAAATTAATTCCCTGTGTGTTTTAAACTTTATGCTGCAGAGGGGAGATGCCACTTGCTGCAAACTTTGGTTTTTTTATTGTGGGAAGGGACTAAAGACAGAAGTACTCTGTAAAATAAGTATCTACAGACACTGAAGAGTCAGGAAACAGTGAGATCTCCTCCTTTTCCATACTTTGTATGCCAAATGGCTACCAGTGCTTGTCAGCCTTGCAGAGTACCAGGCAGTGTAGCAGACTGTGTGTTTCAGACATAAGGAGAACCAGCTGGGCTGCCCCATAAGGCAATGCCTCTCTTCAGTGCTGCTGAGCCATCTACATCCCCAGCATGAACAGCAGGTTGGTGAAAGCCAAGATGGAGCCCCCCAGCAAAGCTCAGAGAAGGGAGTTCAAATCCCTTGTGGGGGTTTCTTAAGCTCATTGTGCTGTGCTGCCAGCCTGGAGCCTGCACGGAGCTGCGTCAGCCCAGGTGGAATACTGTGTGAAACAGCTCTGCATGCTGTGGGGAGGAAAACTTTCGGAGATTTTTACTGAGCAAGAAACCTAAGATTTCCCCATAGGGACCAGGGATGTGTATACTGAGGTGTTGGATGATGATATAATCTATAAAACTCTCATGCAAAGAGGTGTTTCCCTTTAAAGAGTGAAGCGATGCTAAACAGTGGGAGATTAATCACTCCTCCTCCCCTTTCCTCCCACTTACCTCGTGGATCATTAGGTCTCAGGAAGGTTTTAATTCTGTGTGTACATGGAAAAATTGACAAGAGTTTCACCTGACTGGTGACTAGGTCATGTTCAGATCTGTATCACAATCAACACTCATTAGTCCAAAACGGCAAAGAAACAAGGCATCCTACTGGGAGAGGAGGATATTTATCAAGTTAGGAGGCTTTTATGGGGGATTACCTTGACAACTGCACATACAGCTCTTCCTTCCTTCCACAAGAGCTTCCACCTGTATAAGCAGGAGACAGGGAAAACTGGTGTCCCTTGGCATCCCTCTCACTTAAGTGATCACAGCTTAATGTCCCGGACTTCCTTCAAGGAGGATTTCCATCACAGGAGCTTTGGAGTGAGAATTTCAAAATGAGTTAATCAAAACTGAGCTGTTTAGTGCTAAAATGATGTCTCACTCAAATGCAAAGTGCCTGAGACTGGTCTGGATTGGGTTTACTGCAATCTGAGCCCACTTTGTGCCTGGAATTATTTACTGTGAAACTCTTGGGAACTGGGCTTTCCCATGCAAAACAACAGGTGTGATTCACTCTCAGTCATATATTGATCAGACTTTGATCCTTTTTAATAGCAAATGCTCCTGAGAATCTAGTTCTGTCCAGAAGAGATTGGGTTGTTTCTGCTCTTCATGGGTTAACAGTTGAATTCTTGTATTCATCTGCTGGTGCTTCAAGTGATGCTAATCTGTGCAGAGAACAGGGACAATAATATGGGATTTAAGGGATCAAATCAGCTGAAGTAAAAATCAAGATTGTGGAGGAAACAGATTAGACTTAAATGTTTGAACTAAGATAAAACTCAAAGGTTGAAAACTTGCAAGAAAGTAAGAAGGGAAAATATTCAAGTACAATCTTTATTTCTTACCCAGTGTGTTTTAAAAATAGAAACAGATTTTTTTTCTAGTTTTGAAGCTTCTACTTTTTATAGTATTGATGACTAAAGTTAGAACTAGCTTAGAACTTAAAAAATCTTTAAAAGTAGTTTATAATGACTGTGCTCGTCTTTTACAAAGAAAAAAAGTATATCTGCTGCTTTCCTCACAATTTACCAAAACAGGCATCAAAATTCAGCCTTTCCCTCTGCAGATTAAACTAGAAACAATGTTTTACTCTGCCAATTCCAAAGGTGATTCCAGTGGTAAATGCCTCCATGGGGGGTGCAGTGAATTTTAAACACTCCATTCTTTTTCTGTGCAAGATGCTATTGAAGTGTATTATAAGCTGTTATCAAGTTTACAAAAGAGATTCACTCTAGAGTTATGGTATTTAATGCCAACTTTCAGCTTAAACTTAACTTTTATAGCCAGGATATAAACTCCTGAATATGGAGTCTTTGTAGTGGAAAACTGATCTGACTAGAGGGTCAAGAGGAGCAATGGTATAATGCAATTTATAAACTACTCAGCTTAGATTTACGCTTCATCACGGTACAATATCAGGAGCAGATGTTACAATGACAGTCCTCCTTTTTTTTTGTTGCTGTGTAAAAACAGCACAATATAGTCCTAAAACAGAACTGCTGTTTTTTTAATGGGAGAGCAGTGTCACTCGTTTCCCAGAAGTATTGTTACAAGCATAGCCTCTGCAACAGCAACACCTCAGATACCCCCAAGCCCCTTCAAGTACAGGGGCATTGAAGATAAAACCTCTGGGTTTGACCTGTGAAATTATAGACTAGAAGCACAGGAAAATCAAAGGCTGAGCTTTCTTGAGACAGAGATTAAGCTTGGTGGCTCCAGAAGGTGTTGGGAAAGGGAAGCCTATTTTAAAGATGAGAGACAGGGCATTTGGCATGGGTGGAATCATTAAGGTTGGAAAGGGAGTACTCTGGCCAACACCTGCTCAAAGCAGGACCAGCAGAAGGAATAAAATCACTTTCTATTAATGGTGCATGCAAACAAGTTACACCTCTGTTGAACTGCAAGTATATTGCTGTGCTTGCTCAGTGCCCAAATCAACCAATTCAATGCCAGATATGTCACCCTAATGCTGCTTGAAGAGAAACTTTTTCCCTGGATCACAGTACAGTGGGCATGTAACAGATGAACTAGAAATGTTTAAGCCTTCTCTTATCCCCTTGTGATACCCCACCCAATTTATTTTTACTTTGCCAATAGAACAGAAATGACCAGTTGCTTTAAGGCATTTAATAACTATAAAAACACTTTGATTTGAACCCTGGGTGTTTTTCTTTGGGGAAAACTAGTAAATATTAAAGTTTTGGTCCAGTCTGGCAGAGCTTGTCCTGTGAAAGATCACTGGGACCAGACAGCTCTTTGTTCTGTGCTTGTGTAGATTCTGCTCTTGGAAGCAAGAGTTCAAATACAGAGCTCCCAGGCAGTACAGGAAATCAAATAATGATATCAGGAATGTCTCCCAGTAATTTTCAAAAATCTGATTATGTGAGATTACTGACTACAGAAAATCACGTATGTGATTATATCTGTCTTTTTTGTTGTTGTTCTCTTAAAGTTTGCAAGCTTTAGAGAAGACCAGTCTCCTTGCACCACCTCTTTGTTACTGCATAGATCCTTTCCAGGCTACAGAACTACATCTCTTGCCATCTACCATCTTATAACTGTGAGGAGAGGACAATGTTAGTAATATTACCAAGGAAATTCTTGGATGACACTGAAGCTTTCTAACGATTCAGGCGGTCCTCACTGTTGAGGTATCATTACCTACATGGTTGCCAGTGCTCTATGCCACAAGCAGTTAGCAGGAAAACAATGAGATTTAAAATGTATCAAATACATTCTACTCTCTTTAGTTAGCTCCTGGCTGCAAGAAATGCTGTGAACTACCAGTGAACCCTGGCTGAGAGTTAATGCCTGTCATTTCATGCTTTTGGGCAGGTTCCCTTGCGTTTTCTAATGGTGCTCCTGGCCTTGAAGGTGCTGGATAATCCATGCACTGAAAAGGGCAGTGATGGTGTCTGTTTGAGGAGGTCAGAGAGTGGAAGCACTGAAGGGAGAAGTTCAGACTGTTGCAAAAGAAGGAGACTGAAAAGGTCCCCTTGTTTAATATTCTGTTATGTGCCAGTATGCACCAGAAAGCACATACTGGGCATGACATTCAGAGCAAGGTTCCATTTGCCAAGTCCTGGCTGTATTGTCAGTGAGATTTGACTGTGAAGCTTACAAGCTCTGTACAACTAAACCTCCAAAACATTCAGTCTTTTGATTTGCAAATAGATACCCAAATTGGCCTTTTACTATTTGATAAGTCCATGCATTGTATCTTTTTGTCCTTGCAAAATATTTCACAGGAACAAACTCTCTGGTGCTATTTTGGTTTGTCTGAATTGCACGTACATACACATGATTTTCAAGGTATTTCTTGGAATTTTCTAGGTATTCTAAGCATTAACTACAGGGGAAGCAAGAACCATACATTGTTATAATAAGAGTTTCTCCTGACTCTATGTAATTTATTCTTGGTTGTAAACCAAAGCACCAGAATAGCTCTTTATGACATCTGTGACATTGTCTAGTAAGCTGGGTGCTAAAGGACAGACTAGAAGCTCTGGTTTTCCCTGTCAGTTCCTCTCACTTTTCTGCTTTCCTTCTCCACAACTGCTCTGCTTCCAACTCGACTTCCTACCTTTATGTATGCACAGTTTGTCACTCCATGATAATCTTGACGGAGGCATCAAGGAGAAATCAGCACGAAAAAAAAGAGGTAGGATGAGTGATTAGAAAGTTTCTGGAGGATGGGATGACAGGGTGAATCTCTTAGGCAGGAATTTTTCTCCCCTCCCATAATCCTGGGAGACCCAGGACTTTCAATTAGGGCAGATGTGTTTTGTGTTTTCACACATCAATCTTTCATTGGCCTTGCATCAATCATTCACTGGTTTGTACAAACAACTTCTCCCAAACAATATTCTACTGTCAGAAACAGGCACTGTCATCTGCAAACCTGTTTGAATATTTCATTGTTATCAGATGATGCTTTTTGTTGAGGTTTTTTGTGTATTTTCTGGATGACATACCAATATAATCCCTGTGCTCCTTGCCCTAATGAAGCTGGAAGGCCAAGGTAAAGCCAGACAGTGACTGGGGCTGTGTCCTAGAAACCTTTTCTTTGTATCCTGTGCAGAGAGGAACAAAGGTAGCTGCAAACACGGAGCCCTTGTTCACTGCTTGTTTGATTCCAGTCTGGCCAGGTTCAACCTAGCTGATGTCAGGAGTGACTAATTGGTTTAATAAATCAAATTTATACATATACAAAGCTTATTTTGGATAGCTGTTCCTTCAGGCAAATATTGAGCAATAGGTTACAGTTCCAGTAGTTGTCAGATTGCTTGTTTTCTGAAGGTGCTACTGAAAACTTTTTGTGCATGGTCCCTGAGAGGCCACACTGGCCTGAGTCTAGGTCAGCATGGATGAAAATGGCTGATGTGGGGAGAAGCAAAGCATAGAACTGAGGAGAGTGCTGGTGAAAGCTAACCTATCCAACATCTCTAAAGGAGGTCTGGCCAGCTGTGGGAAACTGCAGTAAACTGGCTGATCTGAGTGCTGAAAACTAGGCCCACCCTGAAAGTGTATCACTGTTTTGATGCAATAAACAGTGATTGCCTGTGAACTGGGTTAACTCATGACTGGCTTGGACAGTATAGTGTTTTTACTTAGTGAACATGGCACTTATAATGCAAGTGAGTTTTTATTCCTGATGACACAGAGATGACCATTATTTTCTGTGATGGTAAATAGCTTCTGCAGGAACGGTGCTAATTTGATACAGGTCTTTTCAAAAGTGCATCAACAGATTAAAACTATGAATTAACACCATATTACTATGTTCCTGTGGTCTTGGATTTCTCCCTCAATATACAATAGCTCCTGCAAGTGTATTGAACTTTTTGTCTTTGTGCTCTCTCACCAGGTTTCCTGGTGCTCTGCTTTTGCAGTAGAAAAGGCTTTGAAATCAATTGCTGAAATGTGGTTCAGTTTATGGTTCATAAAGGGCTTTGAGAAACCATTTTATACAGAAAGTGTAATATAAATAGAGGCTGCATATTCATTCCCTTTTCTTAGATTTGAAATTATTCTATTAAACCTGGCAAACCTGTCAAATATGTGACTTAACTTACTGAAGCCCTATCTATCAAGAGGCACTTAAGTAGATGCTTAAAATTAAGCATGTGATTTAATCCTGCCTTATACAGTTCTTAAACATAGGCATAAGTCTCACTGGAGTCAAGGCAAGCACATTAAAGCTAAGTGTGTGCTAAGCACTTTGTTAAATCAAGGCCTAACTCTGGATATTTTCATATCCCTTTTTAAGACTGAAAAACAACAAGTATGCTACAAGAGGCAGTGACATCTCAACTTCTGCCCCCATCAAATAAGTTTAAAAATCATGAATCTTAAAGCAATTGCATTGACATCATACTACTTTTCTTTTATGATTAATCCAGGGTTTGATATGTCTTTCTATAGGATTAATATCTTAACAGCAAGGTAATAGGTAGTGTGACATTTAATCTCTTTGATTAAATTCCATACTAAAAATGTCCCATAAATAAAAGAAACAATTGAGGGAATCATAAATTACCTTCATTGTTGCAAAGTGATGGATTTAGTGGTTACAGAAGGTAAAATCTCACGAGCTCATTAAAAGCTATAAGGGTTTTTTCCTTCCACAGCCCTAAAAGACGTTGTGGCCTACGGCAGGTTTTCTCACATTGCTTTCATTTAATCAGTTGAAACCTTAAGAGGAAATAGGAGATGCCTTATATAAATGTCCATTTCATTTTCTAGTAGAGATCACCAGATCCAAATAGGGTTTTCTATCTTAGGTGCCTCCTGTGGCCTCAGTACTGTGTGCCTAATGAGAGAGTGTATTTTCGAGTTAATAGCCAGAATCAAATTGTTTCAAAATCTGAGTCTGCTTTTCAACTCTGACACTGACCTCCACTGTGACCTTGGGCAAGTCACAGAAAGCCAAGTATTCAAGAGCTCAGTATCAACCACCAGAGCCACATCAAAACGTATCAACCACATCCATAGTGCCAAATTAATGTGGTTTGGATGCAGCCCAGCAAACTGTGCTCTTTTGAATATTTGCCTGAAAGCATCACAAGGGAGATGCTGATCTGAGTCTCTCTGAAAACCTACTTGCAGGTGAAGGTCCCAAGCCTTTCAAGGCTCCACTGTACTACTTAAAGGCCCCTGGAGGACTGATTTCTCCCTTTCCAAAATTAGCAAAAGCTTGTACCCAAACAGAAGGGTGTAGCATAGTAAGACATCATTTTCCTATTCAATTAGAAACATTTTTACTACAAATAATTTTTTTTATCTTTCTGTTCAACTACAGCAGGTAAAAACAAAACAATGAACTGTCATGATATGAAACCCATCCTCCAACAAGAACCACACAGATGCACAGCCTTCACCATGCCTTTGTTGAGCTGCAAGGTTAGGTATGGACAAGAGGCTTCTATACTGTCTCACAGCACTGCTAAAGAAAAAAATAAAAATTAAAATGGGATTAAGGATTCAAATGAAAGGCTTTCTGTAAAGATACATTTTTAATATAAAAGGCTGACAGCAGAGAAGTCCCCCATGGTGCAGTTTGTAGGATCTTCTAAGAGTTTAGCGAGATTAAGTTTATGTAAATTACTTGAGGAGTATCTGCACAGCCCACAATGAGGCTGGTTTTGATGCATGTTTCACCAGATGAAATGCTGCATTTCAATGTTAAACCTCATTCAAGTACCCAAGAAAACTGCACAGCTGACAGTGCTGGGAGCACCAGGTTTCCTACTGGGGAATTACTGTGGGAAGCCTTAGTGTCCATGGCATGGGTATTCTGCAAGGGTGGGCCATGAGTGGTTTTGCTGTTGGTCTTTGCCATCAGCAGGGAGTGGGAAGCTCCTAGTTCAGCCTCAAAAAACAACAACAACAACAACAAAAAACCAACAAAACAACAAAACAAGAAAAAACAAAACCAAAACAAACTCCACCAAACAAACTCCACCAAACAAACAAACAAAAATCCTCCCCATGCTGACCAAGAAATTTCTCATTACTATCTCAAGAGCTGCCTACAGCCTATGTCCCTTAAATTGTGGGAGGCCTGTTTTAGCAGAGATTCATGGAAGGCAGAAGCTTGCTGACAGGCCCTGATAAATCAATCTGATCTTGGATTTCTTTTTAAAAACTTCAGCCTGTTTTCTGAAATCCGTTATTAAGCGTGCCCTGTTCCGACCAGTTCCTTTCAGGATGACCTCCAACATTGTTTTTCTGGAGAAGCTATAAAAGGAGAATGGGCATAGCACCAGGGATCCTTAAAAAATGCCTTGCTATAGAGGATGGCAGGGCCTCTAGACAATGCAAGAGACATCAGAGTGGCCCAGAACTGCATCAAAAATTCATGTTAGTGGACATCTAATAATGCTTTGGGTGGATTAGCAGGGAATGCACCCCAAAGGGTCCAAAAAGGGAGGAAAACCATGACTTAACATCACTGTGCTTTGGTGTTTTTGTCTTTCTTTTCTTTGTATACCACCATATTGTAAATGGTTTATCACAGACTGGGCCAGTGCAATCCTAAATTATAGTAGAAATCTCACAGTGAGCCTCCAGACATGTAGATTCTTCTTGCCAAACACTTCTCTGCCATCACCCATGTTGGTCTGAGAGTCACAGGCTGTAGCTGGGGATGGAGATGTTTTGCATTCCCTACAGGATTTTTTTTTTATTTTCACAAAAAAAAACCACAACAAAAAAACACAAAACAAAACAAAACAAAAAAAAAAAAAAAAAAAAAAAAAAAAAAAAAAAAAAAAAAAAAAAAAAAAAAAACAACCACTTTTCACTGTGACTGAATTTGATTCAAAATTCGATTGTCCATAGGAAGGGGAAATTCAGATTTTCCCACCTTCTTTGTTATTAGGCTGATTGTGCTCTAGGCAAGAACTAATAGCATTTAGGGGGAACTGGTAGCCACCAGGGCATTTTCAGAAGTTTGTGACATGACCTGAAGAGTTGATTGATTTGCACTATCCCATGACAAGGAAGATATGTCATGTACAATGAAAGAGGGAGCCAGGCATCTGAGGTCAATTGACCAGTGATCCCACAGTGCAGAGATGGGATGCAGAGCAAATGAAGCAGTTCCTTTAATAACAGGAAAACAGCCCTGTTTTCTTTGAAGCCTAGGGAATTGTTTTCAATGTGTTCTGATTTATATTACAAATAAAGTACCCATCTCAGGCAGCTGAGTGCAGTTGCTCAATTCAGACCAAAGTAAAACATCTCTGACTGCTTTGATATTTGTTTCGAAGAAAATAGTTTAGAATGGAGTAAGCTGGAACAGGAAAATTTTTGATACAACTAAACCTTAATGATTGTTGTTGTTGTTTTCAATTTGCATTTGTTCTAGATCCTTTTTCCAAACAGACCACTCCACCCTTTGCTGATAATCACAAATTAGCTCTAAGTGTAGTCCTTGCAGGAAACACAGTATTCTTTTTCCATTGCTCACTTTCACTCTCCCTGTGTACCTTTTACATCCTCATGCCATATGTGTCCATTTTATGCCCACATCCTTTTTAACAAGTGAATTTCCAAAGCTTGTGTGGATGAGTACTTACAGGAGCTTCTTTGTTTGCCTTCACTCTTTGTACATCTATTGAGCCTGGTGCCCAAACAAACATCAGTAGCAAATAAAAATGCTCAGCATCACCTCTTTTTCCCCAAAGTTTTGTTCCTATAGCATATTTCATCCAAGAAAACTGGCATAGTCATTAAGGACTATCACTAGGGTCACCCTAAAGCAAAGGGTTTGTATTTTAGCATGTAGACTCTGAATTTGTATTCATATTTAGGGTAGATTTAGAGGTTACTCTGTAGGGTTTTAGGGCTTTTTTTTTTTTCCTTCTCTTAGATACTGCAGTGTATCTCAGGTTGGCTTGAAGAGTTGTTCAAAGGATCACCCTGCATATTTATTTAATTTTTCTTCTAGAAGCCCATAATTTAGTTGTAGCAGATTTAGAGAATAAGCTGTAAAATAGAAATCAAAACAGGAGTTCCAGCATTGCTGGCAGTGACCTGCTTGAGCTGGAGGCATGAAGAACGGGTGAAAGCTGCAGATATGCTGCCACATACTTTGGGCAACAACTAAGCAGAATGAGAATTCAAAAGAGGGATTGAGCTAGAGAGAAAAGGGATTTACTGGATGTATTTCAGTGGACCAGGATATAGAATTTGATGGCATCCTAGGATTGACCTCAACACTGTAGACAGCCCTGAAGACAAACACATTTCTGACATGCATTTGCAAATACTCTGGAGCAGTAGGCTCCAGTCACAGCCAGAAGGTTTATTTAGGGTTGACAATACACATTGATAATACTTGGCCTCTTACCTGCCAAATTGAGAATTACTGGTGGTGGAATCCTTGTCTGTTTAGTTAAGGAGAGAACAAAAGTAACACAATCTGATTTCCCCAGCCATTCACACCTTCACAATGAAGCCTGAGCTTCTAATGCTCCTGCTCCCATTGCTGTACACAGTGGGGCTTTCTTTAAACTATCAAGTTCGTATGATAAATAGGTTTAAAGAAATCTCTTCATTTCGGTGGATCCCATGAGCAAAAAAAACGTAGGGCTGTATATATGATATGAAGTATTAATTCTGAATTATTTACTCAGCTCCACTTACTTGTTCTCATTTACTTTTTTTTGCTTAAATTAGATCATTCATCTTCCCTTCCTTCCTTAAAATATATTCCAAAAGTTTTTTTAATCTTTTTGCACATATCAAATGCTGTTAGATACCACCATCATACTTCTGTTTGTAATGCCGACAAATAATATATGCATTGAAGTAAATAAAAATCATTATCTTTATTAACTCTATTAATCATGGTTAATGACATTAATGAAGTTTATTTTAGCATCGCTGTCAGACATTAAGGACTAATTGATCCCTTTATTAATTTTGTGGAATTACAATCTTCTTCAAATTTATCCCTCAGTACCATCAAATTTTTTGTGAGGTCAACATTTTCCTATGAGATTTTGAAACATAAATTCAATTAAAAACATTGATTTTGGAGGCGTTTTGAAAAGTTTTAAGTTTGATGCCAAAAGGGCCCAAGAATTAGAAAGCGGGGAGGAATGAAAATTAAAACGGAAACTACACAGAATCAAACTCCACCTTCCATGTGACAGAGGTGTCACCCGAGGAGCAGTGGCCCAAACCCCAAACAGGACTCAGTCTCCCAGAAGCCAAGTCTGACATAAAGATATTGATCTAGAGTCATAAAGGCCATTCCAATGGTCTCCAATGCATGTAGACTTTACCTCACTATTCCCTCACAGGTTGTCTTGAATACATTTATGGACTAGGATCTCCACATCTGGGGGGTTGTAGGAGGGTTTCATCAGGCTAATGTATCAGTCTATGTACAGGCTGCACTTAAACAGTTTTATTTAGCAGATGCTGCATTGTACAGGCCTGGTATGATACAGTTAATTCTTTATAGAGCCACAGAAAAGATGATTTTATATTTAATAAAATGTTGTTACTTTTTTTTGTGAAATGTTGACAAAACCAATATATAACATTTCCTGAGCATTTTAAAATTTAAAGCGACACCTCTAATATTACACTAATATTATTTTCTACTTTTGATGCTATTTTTTTATTTTCCATATATCTTCCATTCTGATTTCTGGCATGGATTAGAATTGGCAGTATCTAAAATACCTTGAAAAATATGTCTTCCAGTCAATCTGTGCAGTTGAAAGTAGGAATAACCAGTGATAGAAAAGAACTAGTTTTGCAGTTAGACTTGATAAGTATCTATTCACATTAATACATACCAGCCTCCTGTATGAAGGACCAAAATCTTTCTAAAGCATAACAGCCTTTCCTTAGACATTTTTCCCATTCCCACAGCATGAAAACAGATCAGTTGCTCACTTCAAATGTGCTAATCCTAAATAAACATAGTTTCTGTATTTCAATCTCCAGTTATAAAATGTTAAATGTTTATGTAGGGCTTGAGGTCAATCAGTTTGAATTTTTTAAGAGCCAAAGCCTGAAGCATCTCCAGTGTGGCATTCCCTCAGTCAGGCAGCCTTAAATCCCTTCCCCACTCCTCATGCTTTGCAAAATAAGACATTTTTATTCCTACATAATTACCAGGCAGAAAGATTCAGGAAAAAAATAGCGGAAAAAGACACTTTAGAGCTCTAACTAGTGAACTGTCTGAGCCTTTCCATCAGTTCCCTTTAACTGCTCTGTGGTTAACTTCCCAGATTTCTTTTGGTGACTAATGCTGGATATTAGTTTAATGGGTCATAGTTACTGATTGGATCATAAATACAGAAATCCCACCACCGAAACTTTAAAAAAACCTCACAGCTATTCAAGAGGAAAGTAAAACTCAGCACAGCAACACAACATGATATGTAACTGTTGGCTGTCCCTTACTGAGAGAGCCTTTCCTGACCTTGCTGCACTTCCCCTATGCTGAGGACGGTGGTTATTTTCTCGAGAAATCCAGATGTTATAATATCTTAAGCCAAATTCTGTTTCCCTTTTCTTTGGAAGGAAGGGGGAGCAAGGCTGAGGCTATGAGTGCATGACACTGGAATGACCCAGAATTGGTTTCAAATTATGAAGGTCATCAGTTTTGCCAGGTGTCAGTGGCATTTCTTTTCTAGGGCAGTCCGCTACATTGGCGTGAATTTCTAAGGGGAGAGGCTACATGAAGCAACTTCATTATTGCAGTGCTTTATTGAAGTCTTCGAGGGATAACTAAGGAGCTATTTACATTGACCTTTACAACACTGGCCTGAGGCTCAGAACAACATGGTAATATTCATTGCCAGTACAGCTCTGCAGAGATAGTTCATACTGTAGGAGGTGGTGGGAAGGAGGCAGATTGTTAAAGTCTGAAAGTTTTCCAGGTACAGTGACTCAGAGATGCAATGTGCACCAGTGTCTGGGGACCATTTCCAGCCCTACTTGTACACCTTTCTCCTGCTCTGCATAGGTGCCAGGCTGGCACGTGCTGCAATGGAGACACCCACTCATTTAAACCTTAAAGACTGACATTGCAGACCTTTGCCACATCTCACAGGCTCCAGGACTGCATTTTACTTTGATTTCTAACTTTTAGGTTGTATTTGATCACATTCAAACAGCTTCCTCTTGAGAGCTGTAAAAATGAACTTTAAAAACAAATGGATACCAAAGTTCACTGGGCTCAAGAGTGGGGGCTTTAAAATAAAAGTATTTCAAGACTCAAAATCCAGAATGTGAATAGTACCAGACGAGCTGGATCTCTAATGCTGTTTTTCTCTCACTATGGATTTGCTCAGGAACATTCATTGTATCAGCTACTTGCATTTGAGTTCCACCTTCAAGGAAATACAAATCTCTTAATGAAATACAATTTCCAGGGACATGTCCCCAGTCTGGCATGTGTCAGGAAGGACAAACCAGAATGTGTGTATTTTAAGTACATTTACTCTTCTCAGGACTTTCTGGGAAGGAAAAAATCCTTGCCTTTCCTACCAAAAGTAGTTTTCACTCTGTGTATAGACACACATTAGAGGGATGCAGTGCAAAAGAAGCATGCTATCCATTTCCTGTAACTTTATTTAAAGTTTTCTTATCGACGCAAAATTTTAGGATGTTTTCCCATTTCAGAATCTGAGCCAGCCACATTAACTTTCAGACAGGTTCAGATGAGTTTTCATCCTGTTTAATAGAATGAAAACCTGAGTATGATGTTAGGGGCTCAAGAACTTAAAATTAGTTCATTGTACTTTGGATGAAGCAAATTTCAGATTCAGGATGAAGGCACAATTCCAATACAGCTTGACAAAGATTTATCATCTTAACAGAAATGTAAAAGTAAAAGAACTTCCTGGATGACAAAGTTTAGTCCTCTGGTAATACCTTCATGATATAATCCCTTAAAAAAAAAAAAAAAAAA
>VZRN01005011.1:184377-216069 GCA_013397935.1 Dasyornis broadbenti
AAAAAAATAAAAAAAAAAAAAAAAAAAAAAAAAAAAAAAAAAAAAAAAGAATTTACTTTAAAGGGACATTAATTTAAAAAAAAATAGATTGGTACTTAGTAAAAAGGAAAAGACTGAGAGTTTTTCAGTCCTGGCACAGATAGGTAGACAAGTCTTAAAGCAGGAAACAACAGCCTTAGTGATCTTCTGTGTGAAATCAAGGTCACTGAAGAATTTAAGTAGTGCAAGGTGAACAGATCAGTCTCATGCCCAGCAGAAGCAGATAGGAGCTTCTGCAGTCTTTTATTCTAACTGGAGAGCAATACAGGAGGCAGCATTGGAAAAGACTGTCTGCAGTGATAAAGCATCCTGTAAACCTTGTAATTCTGTGCCTCCTGTGAAGTATGCCAGAACTGCAGCAGAAGCAGCACAATCCAGAACTGATTGACACTTTGCCAAGGAAAAGGCGCAAGCGCAGGAATGAAAGGGTTGCCATCCTCTCCTCACAGCTCAAATGTCACACAGAGATAAAGGTTACCATGAGTAACAAGTCTCATTTCCCAGGAAGAGAGCATGCAGCACCACAGCTCTTCACATATGGAAAGTGGTAGTGAAGCAGTCAGCTGGGTACACACACAGGCTTCGAGATTAGCAGCAACAACAGAGCTGACTTCCCTGCTGTCACAGCGCCAGCTGCAGAAGCTTCATGCTGTTCCTAACTGATCTCCAAGTAAATCTTCAGGACCATGGAAGAAAAATTACACTCCGAAAAATTATGCACCCTACAAACAGGAACCCTTGCTGTGTCACTTTGTGGTGCTTTGATCATGCAAAAATAGTAGGCTATAGGATCAAAATTAGTATTGGCTTTGCTTGGGGGATCAGAGAGCTTCTGAAGTTATGAGGTGTGGTCATCAGAGCTCCAGTTGTCTTCACAATTTGCCTCAATGCCTTGTACCCACTTAATTAGATCGAAATTATCAAGAAACCATTGATTTTGAATCTCAATTTCATTTCCTAATGGAAGATGAGTCCTTCACAAAAATTAAAGTATGAAGAAGGAGAAGAGACACTTCATTAAATGTTTAGAAGTTCCAGGAATGGACTTACACTAAGCAGAACAAACAATCCTGCATTTTACTTAGTATTAAATATTTCACCTTGATCATCTTATAGTAGTTGATAACTTGCCAACAATTAGCCAGCAAGGCCATCTTCAATGTGTAGAACTTGTCACTAAGAAGTCTAGAACATCGAAGGTGATTTGATCATCTTAGGATTAGTGGGGAGGTAGGTGAAATTACTTCTCTTGTGTTGTTGCCTGATGCCCAGAGAGAAATCTAGTTGATTACAGATGCCCTCTGCCCTTGCTCTCCACAAGGTAAAAAAATATCCAAGAGTAAAAGCGAGAGTATTTCAAGACTTCCTGGTTGAATGTTCTACATATCTTTCTAGTTATTTTGCAATCACTAAATTGTAGAGCCACTGGCTTTTAGTTTTCCAAAAAAAATGTGGTGGATTTGGCAGGGATAGAGTTAGTTTTCCTCATAGTAACTAGTCTGGGCCTTTTTGATCTGTGCTGGTAACAGTGTTGATATTTCAGGGATATTTTAGTGCTTGCTGAGCAGCACTTGCACAGAGTCAAGGCCTTTTCTGCCCCACACCCCACCCCACCAGAGGCGGCTGGGGATGCACAAGAAGTAGGGATGGGCCACAGCCAGGACAGCTGACCCCAGCTGACCAGAGGGATATCCCATCCCATAGAGCATCATGCTCAGCACACAGAGCTGGGGTAAGGAGAACAGGAGGATATTCAGAATGATGGAATTTGTATTCCCAAGTCATCACTGTGTGTGATGGATCCTGGCTGTCCTGGGGATGGCTGAACCCCTGCCCACCCATGGGAGGTGGTGAATGAACTCCTCGGTTTGGTGTGCTTGTGTTCATGGCTTTTCCTTTATCTACTAAGCTATCTTTACTTCTACCCCGGAGTTTTCTCACTTTTATTCTTCCAATTCAGTCCACCACCCCAATGTGGTGCTTAATCGCTGATAGGGGTTAAACCATCACAAATTCCTGCACTTTGCTCCCTTCTTCTTTCTGTCTTTTTGTCTGTCTATCTATTTATAGACTGACAGGATTAGTGTAATGCTTGATTGACTGCTTGTTGTCAATCAAGCCTCTCTGCCTTAACAACCAAACAGTCATTTGGGTAGCAAATTCTCTCATAAACAGGAGGTGTAATGGAGAGAGGGCTCAATTTACCCTCCCAAGATTTGTCCTTATGAAGAAGAGGACAAAATTGCTGCTTCTGATTTCAGCTTTTTTTAAAAAAAATCCAGAATATCTCTGTTGGCTGCTTGTGATGTGCTGTACACGGCAGTCGATGCTCCCCAACTCTCCAACAGGCTTAGCGGTATTCTTCCTTTCCCAGTTAGGGAGATTGCATTTCTTTCTGGTTTTCTAACGAAAAACCCCTTATCCCCTCAGTAGCCTGATGAACTGTGCAGCTGCAGCAGGGGAGGGGGCAGGCGAGTTTCCTTCCTTGCCTTTGCTGCTCTGCAGGAGGCTGCAGTCACATTCGTGTGTCTGTTGCGCCATCGCGCGGTGCTGCTGCTGCACTGCCATCTGCATCCCTCGGACCTGCCCTGAGCCCAGCCCGGCCACATGGATAATCCCTCATCAGTGCTGCCTTCGAGCCTGCCTTCTTCTCAGAGAACGGCTGCTGCTCCAAAGCTTCCCACAGACCAGGGCATTAAAAACTCCTTCAGAGAAATTAGTACGTGGCCAGGGAAGAAGGTGATGGAATCTGTTTAAAGGAGGACTTGTGCCTATTCTGACTCCCAGAGGAGGCAAAAACCCTAAATGGGGATTTGTTTTTGTTCTACAGAGCTGTCTTCACTTGGATTTGGGAAAGATAGAAGGAAACTGGACTGGTTTTTTAAGCATTCTCTACCACTATCAAGTGATCAGCCCTTGTCAGGTCCGTTGACAACATCAGGGATGTAGAGCGCACAATTGTCTCCTGCAGTCTGACTTTGCTGGCTTGTGCTAAATTCTGTAAACCTTTATCTAGTGCTTCCTTTTCTGTAAGTTATGGCAACATTAGTGAGGTTAGAGACTGTAGAAAATATGTGTCTAATGGCATTCTAGTATATTTTCTAAATTGCATTATGTTTTCCTGTAGGTTCTGACAGGGAATAATCTGTCTCATAGACTTGAACCTGCACAGTTTATCCTGATTTTCTGTAGAAGCAAAGTTTGCAGGACTGCAAGTATCTCTGCCATTCTTTCCTTCAGTATGAATTTGTTTGAAACAGTGGAAGTTTCAAAGACCTGAAATTCCCATACATTTTGCAAAAATAAGAAAAGATCAGAGAGACTCTAGTAGAGCTTTTACCCAGAATAAAGAGTGGAGCATAAACTGACCCTTGATTAGACATCAAAGTATGCACTTGGGAGAGCAACTGGAAGACATAAGTCCACAGAATCACTGTCTCCTTTTGATATGCTACTTGCAAAATGACATTATTCTCCCCTATGCATGCAGAGACAAAGCAACATAAAGTGAACATCACAAGTGGTTCTCACACTGCTGAAATTTCCTAATGAGTCATTTTATAAGGTCATGGCAATACTCTGAAATTGTTAAAATGGCATCTGGGCTGCTTTTGATCTAGAGGATTCCATTATTCATTCCTTTTTTACAGTTTATTGTAGCAAGAAAGCACAGACCCTGAAAATCTATAATCCAATATTTGTTTCTCAGGAATACTTATACTCTTATAAATATACAAAGACAGAACTCTTCCAGAAAATTTTTATTATGAAATTATTTCACGTAAGGCCAAATCCATGTTCCTAATGAAGTATAGTCTTCTGAGTGAGTTGTCACAGTCAAGCCAGCAAAACAATTTTAGAATAAGAATACCTATTACCTATAGGTAGTAGGGAAATCTTTCAATCAATTCAGAAGAAAGTGTTCCAAAAAGGGGCATGAACAAAACCACACACTAGAAAGAGGTGACCTATTACCAGAAGATGGAAAAGGACCCAACTGTATCAAATCATTCTGCATTGTTTTGATTACTCTTTTTTAATATTCATCTGTTTTTGAATCATAGGTTTGAGACCCATGGTATAACAGGAAGAACACGCCCATGCTATATGCAAGCCAAAATAAGTTATACCTATGCAGTTATATCTGTTCCCCTTGGCTCCTTTCAACTCTTCCTTCCTGCACTAATTGTCTTCATGAAGTTTTTATTCTGTCTCTGTTCTCTCTTTATTTTTTCCAAGTGATGAGGGGCTAAGGAGTCCATGACAAAAAAAGCAATTCGGTCAAATCTATCTTAACTACTTTTCACTTTTGGCTTTATTTCATCTTCTCAATTTCATCTGCCTTTGACTTCCTGAAACAATTCAGTTTAGCTTGAAGATTTTTTCTTATTATTAATACAATGGCTCATTAGATTAATCTCTGCTTAAAATTCAAGTCCTTCTCTCACCTCTGAGAGACAACCACTGAAAAGTGGCCTCCTCTAATGTGTATTTACTGGTTGTTGAAGGTCACTTTCTGAAAAACCCATTTTCTTCCCCAAAAGTCTAAAGATTCAGGATGGATGGATGATAATCCGTAGCCTGTCCTCTTCCTTAATAGCTTGTTGTTTAAGATTTGAGGGTTTGGGATTTTTTTCAATTGAAGGAGATTTTGAAATGCTTGCAGGAATTCAGTGTTTGTTATTCAAATTGTCTGTGCCACTGTCTTGACAAAGCAGCTGTGCTCTGAAAATGATGGCATTTCTACCCCCCTGGGCTAGAAAAGGAAACTTCGGTCCAGGCTCCGAAGATCTCTAGTGACATTAAAAGAGATTTTCATGAAGTGAAAGGCAAACATCATTAAAAGCTGTAATTTTTGCTCTTAAGAATTTATGCATATTTAACCAGATGTCTTTGAACTCATGCCACCTACGTAAAAAACAAACAGCTTTTTTGAGAATTTGAGGATTATTTTACATGAGAATTTAATTTGTTTAAAAGGAAATGAATATGGATGAGGATATTTGAATAGGTTCAGTGTGTTTGTCAGTCACAATTGCCAATCCGGGACTAATCTTGGTGATTAGTAAGGGTAGTGATAAAAAATATGCTTGTACCCAATGTGCCTCCTGATTGGCAGTTTATTGCTCTTAGAGGATCAGATGTCAAAAGCCATATGCTAATACTCAGCACAGAACAATCCTCTGGTTTATGCTTTAAAATGCACCATCATCATATGTCAATATTCAGCACAGAACAATCCTCTGGTTTATGCTGTAAAATACACTGTGGTTGTCACTGCTGAGCAGTGAGCAAGCAGCAGACCTGAAAGACAAGAGCCCTTTCAGGCAAAAGGAGCATTTGCTGCAGCAGTTGGCAGAGGGGAAGTGGGGGCTGCTGGGGCTTCTCCAGGCTCTGCTGCCAACTCCTGGCATCTTATGGCCACCATCAGGGAAGGGGACATGAAATATTTTACCTAAAATGCACTTCATACTTATTTAAACTAGAAATTATTTTGTCTTTACACAGCATCTGGCTTAGTGTGGTTCTGCCTCATTACTGGAGGTGCAGCAATGGAGTTACTAAATCAGAATTAAAAAGTGTGTTACATGAGAAGTGCATTAAAAAGAAAAGAAAAATCTTTGGATATCAATGACTTAAAATATCTTGTGTTTATATAGGATTTGAGTTTGTGATCTTCCTAAGCAGAGGAAATTTACATTTTACTGGAATTATGAGTTTTGAATACAGAATTAACAATAAAAAATCAAAAATCTCTATTAAATTGTTTCTTTAAATATAGAAGTACAAGCAAAAAAAAAAAAAAAACATGGAGGGGAAAATACAACCTTGAACCATTTCACTTACATAAAAACAAAGCCAGCTTCTGTCTGCAGTTAAACCTTCCAGCCTCCAAAATCAAAATGATACAAGGTTTGTCTGAAGGCAGTACTAGGATAGGTTTATTCTGGTACCATTTTCCATATGCCGAATATATTAACCATAACAATTACAGGTAATGTTAGCCATAATGCCAAGGAAATAATTGCCAGAGCCACCAGCATTTGCTTTCCACCTGTTCAGACCAAAGGGGCAGCAATGGGCAGGTTTCTCTCAGGACAAACCAGGCTGTAGCAATGCAGAGAACTAACAAGATTTCCAGCCACTGACAGCAATAAGCAAACCCACCAAGCTGTTATTAAAGGCAATGGTGTTCTGCAACACCCTGCTGCAATTTCCTTAGGATTATTCTGAAGTTTCTTTTCCTTCTGATTTGATAGTTGCTGCAGTAAAAAACTTCTATTTCAAAGATCAGTTGAGTTGAACAGCATTCACAGTAGCTGGTCTTACAGGTTGTTAACCTAATTTTACATCCCATTCTTTTGTACAGAGACTGAAATAAGCACAATTTTGTACCTGCATAATTCCATCTCCAAATGCACCTACAGCCATAGCCTAGATGGAAAGTGTCTCTTTGAATCATTTCCATTACAGGTTGTATTTTGATGCAAGACGAGAATAAAGTCTTACAAAAAAAGATCATGTTAGTATTTTCTTTAAGGAGAATACTTGGATTTCAGTGTGTTGGAGCCGGAATTTCAAACTTTTGGAAAGTTGGTCTGGAGTGCTTTTAAATTGGAGGAGAAGATACTCAGTGATAGTTCTGTTCCTGTACAGGTGTATTACATCTGGCAGGAGCTTCCCCTTCACTCTGGGCTTTGGAGTGCTCTTCCTCATTCCAAAGAAGAACTGACAGTATGCTCTGGGTGAAGAAGATATTAATCCAGTTCTTATGCTATTCCGTTCTCTCTTTTTTTTTCTTTTTTTTCAAAGCAGCAAAACAGTGAGGTCATATCCTTCATAGTGATCCTCTTATTTGCACCATTTAATGAAATTCTTTTCAGTGGTTGTGTAATCCCACACTAATTAAAGAGGGCTTAATAGACCATTACATCTCCATTAACATCACCTTGTGTTCCTCTTGGAAGGTGTCATACACAGGGAGGACTGAGCAGGAAGGACCCTGATGGGGGCAAACAAGCTTCTGGAGGCAAATGGTCCTGTGTATCTGTAGGAGACAGTGTTGGAGGACAAAGGCGTGTATTACATGCTCCTTAGTATGTAGATTATGCTTCTTTTATTACTTACTGCTATTCCCTCTTTGTTTTTAGCCTTGTTGGGAGAGGATGTTGGCAGAACATGTTGGAAGGTCCTGGGCTGCAGAGGATGCTGTTGAAGCAAGAGGCATTGATCACTGTGACAGTGCTATTGGGATTGTAATGGTTGAGGGGAAAAAAAAAAAAAAAAGAGACTTATGATGGCATCTGCTGGGAGTGCACAGACCCCTCCAAAAGGATGGATGTCCCTTTTATAGTAAAATTTTAAAAGTTGTAGACTGTGCTACCAGGGAGTGATGCACAGATGGAGGTATTTTACAGGACTTTGAACTAGAGCTGGTTTGGAGCCTGCCAGCCAGGAAATGCAGGCAGAGTTGGTATGCAAATCCTGAGCCCCAAATTATTGATGTGCCCTGTAACACCTTAGTTCTAATGTACTTCTTGAGAGCTGGTTTAATATTTCACTAAAAGCTTTGACAAGGTGAAGCTTCAGTAAGTTTCTGAAAGACTCATCTGCTGTCTCAGTCTGGTGAGCAGAATGTGCTCCGAGATGCTCTGGTGATTTATAAAAGCTAGGCTTGTGCTTACTGAATTTTCCCAGTGTTTTTCAGTCTGATAGTTTTATTAACTGCTTTTCTAGTACCATATTATAAATCCATTAATTTATTTGGTTCTGGCTGTAATACTGACTTGATGAGAGGTGTTCTACAGTCCTGGCTTTTAAGAATAGCAGTTTAAGAGTTTATTGGAAAGACTAAAAAATCTACAGTGGTTTGTTTATGGGCAACCAAACTTCTGTAAAGGATATAGGCTAAAAGGGGGCTTTTTCAATAAGTAGTAACAAGTGACAAGTAGTAACTTGTCATTTGTTTTTCATTTTACAAAAGGGCAGAAAAATCAGCCAGGATGAAACTTCATGATGGTTTCCCTGTCCCATTCTTTCTCTGTCCCATAAACAAGAAATGCTGAAGCATTCTCCTATGTATTACTAGTCCCTTAACAAAATTATTTATGGTTAGGATGAACTCTACATAGACGCACATATTTTTCTCATGTACTTTGGTCAGGTGATCAAAATCAATGACTTAAAATGCCCAAAGCATTGCATCTCAGGAGAGCCCTGTCCCTGAAAGCAGTCTACAAAGTCTCTTACAATCTTGCAGTGAATCATAATTGATTAGCTCCTTTAAACACCAAAATATTTATAAGAGTCTAGCTGAAAATCATGAACTGTCAAGATCTAAAGGGCTGAGGGACTTCTGAATTGTCTACTATGAGATTGGATCAAACTTTTTTAAGAGGTAGCAATACAGAGAACCATAACTGCACAGAGATAATTATCTTTAGAGATGTTAATTAATTTCTGCCTGCTAAAAATCACTTGGCTTTGGACTTAACAAAGATGAAACTTCCCTTTCATTTGTTACAACATCATATATTCTGCAGCGTTAGCACTAATAGAAAAGACGTTTTATTTTTTCAGCATATACTCTAGGAGGTCATCTAATTTTAAAGTTTCTGATTACTCCAAACTTAATGATTCTGGGGAGAAAACTCTCTCAAGTTTGAGTCACTGAGCCTACCAAGTAATGCAGACACGTCGAGTCACAGTCTTGTAAGCCCTTAATTTACAATTCTTTTGAAGCACACATTTTATGTCTGAGTCACCTTGCTAGTAAGCGTACTTGGTGGAGGGAGGATGGTTCTCTCAAGGGGGTTATTCAGGCCCTGTCTGTTAAGCTAACTTAGAATGACCCTGGTATGGCTGAGACTTTCAATATTTGTTTGAAACCCCATTCTTTATCAAGCCTCAACCCCCGCTTAACCCAGAGCCTACATCTTAGTAGTTCATAACAAGTCTGATGTGTCACTGTGGGGAGCACAAAAGAGATCACTTTTTCAGTGGAGCTGGGAAATCCCTCTTTCTGGAAGAGGCTCTGGGTAGGACACCATCTCAGGGTGCTCCAGATAGGCATTTGGTTGTGCCAAGCTGCCCGGGCTCCTATGTGAAACACAGGCAGTGAGAGAAGAGAAATGACCCTGGGCAGGGAGGGTGCTCAGGTTTCATAATGTAGCTTTTGCAGCTGAGAACAGCATTCTAATGTCCTGAAGGATGCCTACCCAGAGTAAAACTGAGAATGTGCCTGCATATTGCTAGGCTTGCCTTCTGAATGGGTTGTTCTGAAAAATCAATGCAGGCTGAACAGGATGTGGTCACAATTTTCCTGACACCCTGGTGGATTTTCACCAGAAGGACTTATTTCCTGATCCTGACATCACTCCTTGTGTGGCCTTTTGAAAAACAGCTGTCATATTGGCCTATTTTGTGTCCTCTCTCAGTCGCAGGGGAGAAGCAGATGGAAACTTTAGGCTTCTTCTCTTTTTAGATGTAGTATGTTAAGAACATAATGGCTTCTGTAGCCAAGAGTGGCTCCGAGCCAGGCCAGAAGACAAAACATTTGTTTGCACCATATGTGGCCCAAGCGCTAAGCTTTAAGAAATGTCCAACAGCTCAAAGTATGGGTATATGAAGAGTTTGTCTGTGCTCTGTAAGACAGGTGTGATGAAACGTTCCAGCTGCAGGTAGGTGCTGTGTGTAACAGGAGGTGGCTGCTGTGAGTGGCTCCTCTATGCTTACTTCTCCCCAGGTACTCCATAGGGACCCTTGGCAAAGCTGGCACCACTTCAGTCATTCTCTTCTGTTTATTTAGATCCAAATGTGTCAGAAACCCAAACCCTTTCTTTTATCTTCTTTTGCTGAATTTATCATTTGGGCTCATAGTCTGTGTATCCTAATTGTAACAGCAATTTTTTAAAATTGGAGGAAGGAGGAAAGAGTTTATTGGCTCATTCATTTTGATTTCCCCAGAGTATTACTATAGACAATATTCTCCCAATCAAAGCTCTTAGGAGACTAAAGAAGTTAGAAGCATAGAAATATCACTAGAGCTCAACTGAATTACTTGTGCTAAAATAGACCCGTGCTCCTGCAGAGCATTGTGAATCATTACACTTGCAGCTTTAATTTATAAGTGTAAGAACTTTATTTCATCTCTAAAATCCTGCAAAGCTGCTTCTAAGGCAATTCCTGCAACTTTTGGACAGTCCAAACTGAACCCAGACTCACAGCAGTCCTGAAATCCTTTATAGGTTCCCTTGACATCTGCTGTTCCCAAAACGGCTGGAGTGGCCATCTGTCAATTTTAAGTCTACAAATGTCAAATAGCCAGGATGAAAACAATCAGGTGAAGGCTGCTAACTCTTCCCAGCTGTATCTGTCATCTGAATGAAAAATTACTTTTGCCTATTTAGCTCATCTGTGGGCTGTCACCATGGGTGCACTTGGTCTCCCTGTTCTCCTAACATTTCTGCCTCACTACTGTCCCAGGTGTGCTCACAGCAGAGCTGCCTGCTCCTAGATTTTTCTTACCTAGCAAGGGAACAACAAGGAACCGAGTAGACAAGGGATTAAATTTTAATGCTTCCTGATGCCAGAGGCTTTCTCTAGTTCCACTTAGGCTGTTTCATCCTGGCTGTGCTGGGAAGTGCTTGAGCGTGGAGCACTCATACATTAGGTGGTGCTAAACTCTAATAAATGCAGGCAAAGTGGTTTCTGGAGCTGTTCCCCATCTCACTTGCTGCCATTTGGCAAGGCTCTGCACTCATCTTCATGTTCTGAATGCTGCCCTGCACAGAATGGATTGACAATTCAGAAGCTTGTCAGTTTGCAGTTAAACTAGCCTTCAAAGAATTAGATTAAAAGTTTCCTGAGTACATTTTTTTTTCTTTTTCAAAAATTACACCAAATATTACTAAGCTTAGAAACCTGAAATTAATGATTTGGGACTTTTCTGCTGCTAGCAAGATCTCTGTTGCATTTGAGGGGCAACAGAATAGTGAATCTGCAATTGGGTATCCGGTAGAGCTTCAGACATTCTCCAGAGTATGAGATGAGGAGGAAGCCTGTAGTCTTCTCTGTACACTGCTGAGCACCATTTTTTCATGCTCTGCACACACGTCCAGCCTGCATGGAGGGTCGTGGAATGCAGCGAGAACTGGCATGGAGCACATGGAACTTGCAAACCTATCAGAGTTTGCTTGTAAAACATTTAAGACACGCAGAAATGTTCCTTTGAGTTGTGTTGCATGGAAGAAGCTTTGAATTAGGAGATCAAGACCTTATAGGATATTCATGGACAATATTAGAAATGAAAGGCATGTAAAATAGCTGAAGAGGTGCTTTGAAACAAGCTGCCGAGTAATGAATAATCACAGGGAACTTATATGAGACTCGGTACAGCCTTTTGTTTCTTAAGGCAAGCTACATCTCCTGGACTTCTTTTCCTCTCTGAGAACAAAAGGCAGAATCAATAAACCAGTCAATGAGACTACTGGAAATTACTTTGAAGTTTGTGGTGAAAGAGAATTTTCCTTCCTGTTTGAATTGCAGATTCCTTAACGCAAAATATGGCTGGATCACTTCCACCTCAACAAATCCAGCTGAGGAGTCTAAGCTCTCATTCCACCCTAGCACCCAGCCCTCCTGAGCACCACTCCACCAAATTAATTCAACCATCTGTAGGTCTCTACAGCAGACATTGCTCTTCAAAATAGGAGCTGAATCTGCTGTTTCACCATCACAGCTCTCAGAAGTTTTACTGTAGCTATTTTAAAGATGTAATACATTGCTGGCCAGGGTAGGGGGAGGGTGTTTCTCAGCAGTCCTAAGCTCTTTATCATTTTGGCTTTTGCCTTTAGTTTGTGTTCATGCTTTGAGAGAGCTGCAAAAGTACTATAATCATTAACAGTAAATTAAATGTTATGTTAACATGTAAATTAGCACTTGATAGTTCCAAACAGTTAATGAACCATTGGTTGTAAACTGATTGGACAAGAAACCACATAATTCCTAAAGATGAACAAGTCTGAGTGCTACAAATTTTACAAAGTAAAATACTTTTACTTTAAAAGGTAAAAGTTTTACCTTTTAAACATATAATACAGTGAAGTTGGATCTCTTGACTTTCTAGCTCATACCTGAAGGACAACACCACTCTGTCCTGGCTGGTTCTGGCAGCCCGGGAATGTTTGCTCTACTTGGCTCCTCCTTTACAGACACTCAGTTCCTTTTCTGCACTTTCAGAAGTGCTCGATGGCAGGGCACCAATGGAAGTAACTGGTTATGGTACTCCAGAGACTATTACATTTTAATCTTATGATGCTTCTATTCTTTGCTGCTATTTTTGCTGCAAGATAATTCTTGCTATTATGAGTTAGTAACCATGACAGAGGCATGGGTGGTCTTTATTAGTATGCAGTCGTGCAATACAAGATTGTCCTTGACCAGGGCAGCTCTATTTCAAAAGTACCCCAGACAGGAATGGCTTCTATGCTTTGCATGTTTGCAGCACCTGGTAATTTCCTTTCCACTGAGGCTCACTAATTAATATTTTACCCCATTCAAAGATGAGACCTAAAACATTGGGATAACAACTTCCAAACAGATGAGTAATTGGCAAAGCAGAATGAATGCAAGCTTCCTTAACCATAAAAGTTACCTTGCTGACACTGGATGATCTATAACCTCTTCTTGCACTTTACTGCACAATCACTCAGCCTTCAGTTGGTGAAGTACAGCCTGTCAAACCACCAGGGCCTGCTTTCTGTCTGCCATGGTTCATGCTGCTCACCCAGTAGGTCCCGGGAGACCTGCCCACATCCCACCTGGCAGCTTCTTGTAGGTCCTGTTGGGTCCTTCAATTAATATCCCCTTAAGAGGGAAAATGCAGAATGACAGAACTTGGAGACGTATCGTACTAATGGCAAGAGGGATCCAGGATGAACATTTCAGGGGCCCAAGAGAAGACATCTCCACCTTCCCTTAGATTGTCCCAAACACATTTCAAAAGATCCAGGTATGCCACAGGCTGCAGTTGAAGACTTATTAATATCCCTGTCACTGCTTCAGTGCACACAGAAATCCCTACTATCCCAGTCATTTCTGAAGGAAGTTCACCTAACAGAAGTGCTTTCATACTGCAAGTTGGCTTAAACACTTTGGCTCCTTCTGAGCTAAGATAAAGTTGCAGGGAGACATCTCCAAGTAAAGGGTGGGGAAGAAAAGGTTAAGTAGCTGACTGCAAAACCATTCCCTTCAAGTGAAGGCAGGGAGGCATGCTGCATTTTTTATAACTTGGGACAGAAAAGTGCAAGTATGGCATGGATGCAGAATAAATGTTTCATGAGTCTCCTAAGAGAATCCTCCCAGAGAGGAAGGAGCTGGCATGGTGGTGGCAGCCTCAGGGCCTGCAAGAGCAAGCCATGAAGTCTCTGGTAGCTGAGGCCGCTTTCTTAGAGGATTTTCCCCTTTGGACTTCCATTGCTTTTTGTTAAATAAAACCTGGGCCCTTTCTTAGCAGAAGGGTGCCGTACATCCATCACATGCTGCACTGGACATCAGAGCCAGGCAATACTGGAGATGTGTTTGATGCAGCTCTGAAGGCTGTGAGCCTGCCTGCCCTGTACTTGTGAGCATATGAATAATTGAATGCTCTGTCAGACCATGTTCTTATTTTTAGTAGCATTGTTGCAAATGCCCTATGTGCTACAGAGATCTCTTTCTGCAAAAAAATGTCATTTGCAATCTAATTTCAACATGGTTAGCAGAGTTTGCAAACATGATAATAGCCTTGGGAAAAAACATTTCTGTGAGAGAAGAACCTTTGGTTTAGTCTGAGATTGTTATTATTCTATCTCTTATGCTATCTCTTCAATGGCAGAAAGACAGATTGCAGGGAATTTGTTACAGCTTGCAGTGAAAACAGATGGTGCAACAAAGGAGTCAAAAAACAGGGATAAGAAAATAGATTATGTTATTAGATTAGATTGTGTATATATTATTATCTAAGATACTTCGGCCAGTTCTTTTAAAAATGTCAGACATCAGCTTTCTGGTATCAAATATAGATGTCAGGTGGGTTTTTTTTCAGAGTAACTAAGTAAATTACACCACATTCTTCTACAAAATCCCTTGCTCCAGTTACCAGGGAACAATAAGACATCTTTTCCCCCCAGCTGTTGCAAGTTTCAAGGCACTTTTCATAGTCCCACCACAAGAAGGTGTTAAAAAAAAAATCTTTCCCCTGGCAACAGCATAATGGTTCTCACCACTCATAAATGATGAATGAAGACAAACACCATCACACTGAACACCCCCTTTCCTTCTCCCACCCAGGTTTATGCTGAGTGTGTTGCCTTACAGGATATCGCTGTGGCCAGTTGGTGTCCTCTGTCCCAGTAGTGTCCCTTTGCAACTTCTTGTACCCCACCGCAGCCTCCTCACTGGTGGGGTGGGGAGCAGAAAAGGCATTGACTCTGTATAAACACTGCTCAATAGTAATGAAAGAGGTGTCGAAAGGTGTTTAAGAGGCTTTTTGCAATGCTTAACGGCATGGACTCCACAAGATGGCGATAAGAGAGGACATTTTATTGCAAAACTCCAGGGTTCTTAAACCGTTACATTGTTATGAGTTTTCAGACTTGTGAGGCACAACAAACGTGTTTAACCAACCACTATAAACCACGATAGGAATACGCTTCAGGTGTAACCAATCACTGACTCCACAGTGTGAGCACTTATTGGTTCTAACAATTGCTTTCCAGTTACGTAACTTGTTTTTTACCTATAGTTTAGTTGAGTCATTCCCAGAACGCTCTCTGGTTAGCCGAAGTAGCAGAAGTGAGCAAGGATTTTACAAGAGCAACAAGGCCCTCACTTTGCAAGGCCTTTCTGCTCCACAACAGCCTCTGGATCTGGAGATGGGAGATGTGATTTAGCGGTGTAGGGATTATAGTGATAGTGCTGGGTTGATGGTTGGACTTCATGGTCTAAAAGTCTCTTCCAACCTTGATGATTCTATGATTTTATGAAAAGATCCCTAAATTATCAACACTACTTGCAATACAAATCAAAACCACAGCCCCATATCAGCTACTATGAACAGAATTAACTCCATGTCAGCCAAAACCAGCAGTCTCACAACATCACACTGAATAAAATATTAAACTGGCCAGAGCACCAAGTCAACATGAAGAAACAAGTCCGGGAGTATGGAAGAACAAGGATTGAGCTGCTCACACTGCCTGGCACAGGGACCAGGCTGTGTCATTTATTCTGTACAGAACTAGAGCAGTATCTCAGTGCGCGCACTTGGAGGCCAGTGGTGCCACTGCTGCCTATGTGAACACTTTTGTGAACATTTCGCTATTTGGTCTGGCCCCAGGCAGCTTCAGTGACCACTAAAACCTCGGTTTTGTCCCGGCCTCCCAGCATGGGGAGCTTCACTGTGCCGGGAGCCGGTTGGAAGCTGCCGCAGGCAGCAGCTGCTATTACGGGATTCTCCACTTCGTGTCCTCGCTCGCCTGCTTTTTGGACTAACTAGGAAAAGGGAGAGCTCTCGTTTCAGGAAGGACAGAGGCTAAAAAGCAAGAAGACTTGAGTTACCCACATTTTTTACGATAAGAATTAATCTGAAAAATTCAGTCCTCTCCGGGCTCTGACCGAGCACCTTGAGGTTGCAGCATCTCTCCTGGTGTCTCTTGGGTTTGAATGGCTTCAGCATGTGACCCACGTTGTATACACATTGTAATCCACATTCAGGAGCTTCTCTTAGCTTCTCGAAGTCTGTGGAGCATGGCAGACTGACCTGTAGGGTCTGATACTGAGCTGAAAATCCCCGGGAATCCCTTCTGATCCATGGATCAGCAAGTGTGAATGCTTTCACACTATGTCTGCTAATGAGTTACTGGACAGACTGTATTAGCCTCATTTTGAGTCCTGACTCTGTAAAGCATCAGTGTGTGCTTCATGCTGAAGGTAATTCTTCCTTTGCATGTTCACTGATAACTAAACAGTCCAGCTGAGAAACCTCCCATAGATCTCTGTGTGTATTTCAGCCTGGAGGAAAAAAAACCTGACTGAGTTTTCACAACTGTCCCTGTTAAGCTCATACTACTACCTTCTAAGTTCAGCTAGCTCATTGATAAAATCTTATTCCCTGGATGTCTTAAGTTGGGAACAATAAGGTCTGTGCAAACTAGCTAATGTATTGCAATCACCTGCACATCACAGGACATACAGAATTGCAGTGGAATCTTCTTACACTTCCTCTCTGCTCAATTCCTCAGACCTCAAATGGATCTCTTCATAACAAAAATTATTTTAGTAAATGTAATGAAAGGATTTATTATTAATTTGATAACTTTAATATGATAACTATTACTCATCTTACAGAAACATCTTTGCAGCTTTTATATAACTCAAACAAGGAGTGCACAGAACAATGCACCTGCTCCAAAAGTTTTCACCAGCTTGGACAGAGGAGGATTGAACCACGTTGCAGCCCTGGACTTTGCCATAATAATTGTTTCAGGATTTTTTCTTTACCTGGGAGTAGTCTGGAGCCCTGAAAGCTTTAATTCTGTAGCTGGTAGAAGACAAAAACCTATTTCAAAACTGAAGTCTTTCATGAAGGAACAACATTGTATTTCATATTATCCTCCTTTCACCACGTTCTCCTATTTTAAGGTCAAAATCTGTGGAGTTTTTTCAGATCTAGCCTTTCCACCAGGGATTTGTTCCAATGATAAAAACTATCTTGCCCTATTTCTTTGTGAAACATTTCTAGCTTAAATTTGCAGCAGGTTGGTCAAGTACTGCCAATCGCTGCTAGGGTAAACTTCAGAGGCATAACATTTCCTGTTAATGGTAAATATTCATGGCATCAATTCATGAGTTGGACTTTCACCCAGTAATTCCACCAACGGTTTAGTAGCCTAATAAGAGGATTATCTCCTTCAGTTCTCATTCCTGTTCCCCAAACTCAATGTCCATCAGCCCAAGTCTTTTAATTATTTTCTAGGGCTTCTGACTTTTGTCCAATTGAGCATTAACTTCAACAATTGTATCTGGCAATATTTTTATCTATTTAAATCCAGCATAATTCAGTCTTTCTCCTTTGTTATATAATTCTTGATTCCTTTTTTTGTCCTGACAAATATCAGGACATGGGCTTCTAACCTGACCGGGTTTTTTGTGAATTGTTAGGATCCACCTTTAGGCTATTGGGAGGTGGATGGCAGAGCTGGTTTTGTTTGCAAGATCAAGAACAGAGCTGAAAAAACAGAAGCATTTATTTCTCCAGAGTGTAGACCTAGAACAACTGGAAGGTTTGGGCTGTCACTGGTGTATTAGGTGTGAAATACCCACTGTCTTTAACAAGGTGAATCTCTGGCAGCAGAGCCTGTTGTTTATGGCACCAGAGACAACTGCATCCAATTTTCTGTGTAGCTGTAAATCACACTGTTTCTTTGCAGAAAATGCACTTTCTTTGCAGAGAACTGATTCTGTTTGGGTGAGTTGTACTGAACGAATACTGCTACTTTAAAAAAAAAAAACTGTTATTGGTTTTAGTTTGATGTGGAATACAATAAAAACTAGGCCAAATTATGCAGGGTTACTATAATTATTTTGAAAGCTCAGCATGGAAAAAATTGTAACAGCTCATGTGCTCACATCAGGGATCGTTTCAGTTTTACCTTCATGAACAGTTGTTCATTCATTGCTGATTGCAACAATCTTTTAATCAGAAAACAGTGTGGCTATTTTACCCCAGCTGGTAACAGAGATTGAGGGAAATGGTGAGATTAATTTTACAAACTGAATTTGAGAACCAAATTCTTCAAAGTAGTAATACTTGCTAAATAGAAAGAAGTGGTTTTAAAGCTTCTTTAAAGGAAAGACAGTGTCAAATTCTGCCTTTAAGCAGTGTGTTGCAAATGTTCTTGGACCTGAGAAGCAGCAATGGGAAGGGAGGTCTGTGTCACAGTCAGACTACAGAGGGAGTCTTTCCCCATCGCTCTTCAAGTGGCAGCATTGGGCAGCAGCTCTGGTTTGCTTCACCAGCAACACATTATAAATCACTAAATGAATGAGACAACACACAACAAAACAGCTGGAAGCAAGGATCTTCCCTTCCGTTTTCCTCGACACTCCAATTAGCTCATGCAGTGCTTATTTACTCTTCAGTGTCCAATCCCAGCATCTGACTGACTGCCATAGAGACAGTGTTATCTGACAACAGAAAGGTGGACCAACACTGCAGTTGGCTCCCCAGAGAGGCAGAGGTAGGGAGGGGATAAGATAACAAGTTTTCCTCTGTTCAAGTCCCATATTCTTGCACATTACTCACCATCACAGCGGTCAGGAATTACTTCCAATATTTTCCCATTCTTAATGTGAAAGAAGGGAGAAAGACAGCCAGGGGGATCTCTTTAGATGTCGTTGTCAACTTTTGTGGGTGGACTGAGTAGTCCATGGGACACACTGCTTTTATAAGGGGTCTTGTATTCTAGTAAGCAGAGAAAAAAATGCATCAAAGATGTAATTTTTAACAGTAAAGTGACACTGAAAAATTATGCACAATTTAGGGGCTTTTCTGTCAGTCTAAAGGCTATGGCCCAGACTCTTCAGCCTTTGCAAGCACAGGTAGAGTGACTCCAGATATCAAAGGTGCAACTGAGAGGCTTCAATCCCCCTGGCCTGGTAAACTCCTGGTGGCTTCACTAAGGATCTTGCATACCTGCAGAATTCAGGTTGGGGCCAGTTATCATTAATAAAATAAAAAGCAAATGAGAAATCCCTGGTTAGGTTTGTTATTACTATCTGTTTTCCCAGATTGCTCTCCAGACTGATTGGGTTTAGGGGGTTGTTTTTTCTACTGGCTCTTCTGGAATGCTAATAGGGACTGGGAAACTTGAACCTATTCAAATTGATCTCTTGATATTTCTCATTCATTTATGTATGGAGATGATTCCATAATGAGTAAATGTTCGGATTTTTCCTACAGAATCAAGCAGCTTTGATATGCCATACCTTACCCCAGACAGTATCTTCTACATAGAGGGAGTATAGATTGACTGCTGTCATGACGATATTTTCCTTATCTATTTAGCAGCATGAAAACTGGCAAGTAAATCTTCTATAGAAGCTCCTAGCACAAAACTGAAAATGAAATGTTTAATCCCCATGGAAACAGCTTATCATGGATGGAGGATTTCCCCCAAAATCAGATTGTGAGCTTCCAAGAACACATCCTGAAAGTGGTGATTTCACATCAAAGCTGAAAGGGCAAGTGAGAGGAGAGAGATTTTGAGGAGGAGGGGGAACCTGACTGCTGGTGTTCACCAGGCCTGTGCAGTGTCACCTTCCAAGACCCAACTCCTTTGGATTTAGTGTACATGTGAGCATTTCCATAGATTTTAAGCACTATGGGCAGAAGTGCCATTGTTAGGTACTTAATCTGAAAGTAAAGAGGATCATCTTTCTTCCTTTCAAATCTAAATCCCTTGTTAGCTTAATTTCTTAAGAGGGGAAGACAATCAGATGGTTTTTCCCCCCAGTGCAATTGAGAATCAGGCTTCTTTTCTGTCTTTACTCCCAAAGAAAAGTTACAAAGGAATGCTTACTCTTATTTGTAGCTTTTTTCTGATCACTGACGTGCACGTGATATGTCAGCTCCTTCAATCCCTTTATTCTGTGTTTGAGTCTGCACTCTTCCGAGTATTTTATTTTCAGTCTGCTGTGTCACTTCCCACTTTCCTCAGAGGTTCTCCTTTTAATTGCAGCATTTTAAAACTCAGTACCCACATACCATCATATAATCACACCATCTTCTCTTAAGTTTTAGATTTTCTATACTACTTCTAGGCAATGGTCAATGCAGTTGATTGCTCATGCCATCTACCAGTGGTGGAAGAAAGGGAAGTCTCTCATGAATGGCTCAGACGACTTTCCACAAGCCATAGTTGAACTAGGTCCTCCTCCTGCCCCTGTGGCCTGAAATTTATTTTCTCTCTGCAAGTCACTGCATTGTTCTCACATGCTTTTACGATAATTCCTTAAATGTCTCAAGTCATGGCACCCGGACTCCTCTTCACTGGGGCTTCTCTGCTTGAGAAACAGTGCTCAGGCACTCAGGTAATGTAACTGTTCATGACCATTGCACAGCTGAGGGAGAACGGATGGTTTCCAGCTAGCAGCCCACTTCAGAACCTTTTATTCCTAATCTCGCTTATTCGGATCTTGGCTGAGGCCTGAGTAAAAACTGACATTACTTGACAGCTGGTTTTGAAATGAACTGGCAGTTTCTATTTTCTAAAGGTATGTGGCTGGTATGGAATACTGGAAATTTTGGTGACATGTTCTTAACAGAGAAGAAGCCAAGGATGGAATTAGCATGCAATCTGAATTACTGCAGCATGATGAAACATCTCTTTAGATCAAATTAACTTCTTGTCAGTGCAAACCACCCCCATGTATCCAAACTGTTTGGATTATTCCTTTGCAACCTGGACTGTTGCAGAATTCAAAAGATTATGTCCTTGGATATATAAAGACCTGTGCAAGCAACAGCATCCTTTATCCAAATGCATTTTGGAGTGGCAATACACTGAGGGTGAGGTGGAACCTCAACACTGCAAGCAGCTTTGCATGTGTCCATCCAACTCTGTTCAAGCAGAGGCTCTTAGAACATTAGAGGCCTTCATCAAGAGGCTTCCACTGAAAGCCTGAGATCAGCTTTGCTTCTTGCAAAGAGATATCTACGGAAACAACTGGCCTTCGATAAACACCACCCAGTCCTAGTGAGTGATGGGATGGGGGGTGAAGGGCTTAGTCCTTCCTCATTCAGGCAATATATCATTAATTTCCTTCTGAAAAGAAATATTTTGCTTTTATTAAAACTTGGCGGCAAGCACAAGTCTGAAGAGTAGCACAGTCTCAGAAGCATCCCCATAAGGTCTCCATGTGGGGCATGGATACTGGGCAAGCAGTGACTTTTCAGGCTGAAATCATTAGTCTGCCTTTGAAGCTATTCCAAACTCAACTCCCCTTCAGGACGGACTGAAAAAGAGCAAAATTGTACCAACCAAGATGGCAGTTTTAGTGACTTTCCGTTTCAAGATAGTCCTTTTCCGAGTATGGAGTTTCAGTTTGCTTGTGACCTGACCTAATGCCTGCCACATACACTGAGCTGCAAGGTTGTCTCCTCAAATTTGCTTTGCTTGAAGGTTTTCCATCAACTGCCTGTAAAACTGTGGGGCAAAGAGCCTGCTTTCCCATTTCCCAGTGAGGCTTGATTTACTGATATTTGTAAAGCATGTGGTAGTTTCTGCCTGGGGATTTCAAAGATCTGCACTTCTGCCTAGTCTAAGTACCCTGACTTCAGCAAAGCTATGAACTAGATTAATATCTCCATCTTGTGCTAGTAACTCCTAACTAATCTTATTAAATCCTTTCCAGACCCAGATCAATATCTGAAATGCACTCTGTCCTGTAATTAATCTGGTGAGCCATGCTAGCCTTGTTTACAAGTCCCTTCAAATTTTTCTTTAGAGATTTTTATTTTAAAATTAAACTGGCTTAGCAGAAGCAGGGTCATGATCTCTGTTTCTCAGTAGCTTTTTCATGCCCTTATTAAATCTCCTGTACTGAGTGCATTCAGTAATTCAATGATTCTGCCTGGTGAACAGAGTTGGACACCAGGTTCTTAGAGACCCTGCACAGGGGCAAGTTTTGCAGTTTGATGGCTCATGTGTGAAAGGAATCTGTCAGACCAGCCTGACAGATTTGTGGATTTGTTCCTCAGACACATAAATATGTGATTAAGTGTGTGGAACTACATGAGTTAGTGCAGTGTCAGCACTCCTGGCTCCTACTTCATGCAGCTATGTCTCCTCACCAAAGCTTGATCTGCGTCAGCTCTTGAGGACAGGGTCCACCACTTGGCAAGGATGTCTTCCTGACACTTGGCTCTTTCAGAGTGAAGGGCTATTCAACAGTCAGTGATGAACCACTAATCAGTGATTAGTGCTACTAATTGATTAGGACATGAAACCACCAGCCTTTAGCTTCATTGCCCTCCAGAAAAATGGGCATATGATCTTAGTTCATTAATAGTATAGATGACAGCAAGACTTAGAAGTAAGCTGTAGGAACAGAAGGAATGAACGGAATAATATCGTGACCTAATTCTGTTGCCATTGACCAACAGTCACAGAGCTCACATATGCAAGAGTGCAGGAGTCAACAAGTAATACACTGCAGTTGTGTGCAGGCTCAAAACCACAGCTGGCTGGCCCAGTGCTGGCAGTAGCTTCCAATCTGAGCAGGAGGTTGGACTGCAGACCTCCACGGGTCCCTCCCAGCAAGCCTTTCCAGGAGTCTGTGCCCCTGTCTGAGAGACCTATCTTGTTCCACAACACACAAATGTTCACACCCTAGTGAGAAAGAAAGTGCTCTAAGGATGGGAGAAGCTATTGGATATACACACTGGGAATGATTAGAGAGCTGAAACAATATTATGGTGTCAGTTGCTTTTTCTTCAGCAGTCTTTAGTACTCTTCTTTGGAAGGGACTCAGCTAATTGAAGGCATCAAAGGAGGGGCTGAAGAGGCTTATGGCAACAGAGGCAAAAAGCAGTGCAAGGCTGAGACAAAACACCGAGATACCGACTGGGCAGAGAGCAAAGCAGTCTGTACCAGCCACAGATATTACCTAGTCCCCAGAGCTTTCTATGGAAGTCTGAAATTTTTCCCATTTAAAGCGTGGAAACCACAAAGATTTTTGGCCTCAGATTTAAGGTTTCTCCATGAGACACAAAGAATATTGCACAGCTCAAAACTCAGTATGTGAAATCACTGTGAAAGTGTCAGCTCTTGGACATTGCTGTTGCACCTAAAGGTGCTCAAAGGTCCTGTGAGGAGGTCTATGACAACCTTTTTATTATTTGAAGCATACATCATCATATAATTGTTTTGATTAAAAAAGAGCTATAAGATCATTGAGTCCAACCATTAACTCAGCACTACCAAGGCCACCATTAAACCGTGTCCCCAAGTGTCACATCTACACATCTTTTAAAAATCTCCAGGGATGGTGACTCAACCACTTTCTTGGGCAGCCTGTTCCAATGCTTGACAATCCTTCTAGTGAAGAATTTTTTCCTAATATCTGATCTAAACTTTCTCTTTTGGAATTTGAGGCCATTTCCTCTGTCCTGTCGTTTGTTACCTGGGAGGGGTGAGGAGAGAAAAGGGCCTTTGTGTCACTTCTGTAGAGACTTCAGGCACTTACCAACAATTCAGCTAATAATTCATGTTTGGCACAGGTCTAGACTGCTCTTGTACCCAGTTCATGTATCTTGTAGCTGATATATATGCTAGTTTGGATTCAGACACCATTTAAGAACATCTTCCTTATCTATGAGGGTATTTGCATGCCTTGCTGTTCCCTTTGCATAATGAAGAAAGCCTGACCCTCCAGCTTGTGAAAATCACCCCACAACTTGTGAAAACCACCCCACTTTTGCATCAAAATTTTTGCCTGGGTCTAGTGACCCAGCAGTGCCTGGGAGAGATAACTTGACCAGCCAGAACAGTGCTGGGCTGACAGGAAATTGGCAAGCTCAGTTCTGCAAAGAGCCGCTCAGCTGGGCTGCTGCTGCATGGAATGTGAGGATGAGAAACCCTTCCAGGATGAGATCTGGGACACAGCTTGTCCCTGTGTGTGGGCGTCACTACCAAGGTCACAAGAGACCCCTGTTCCTGTAACTAAATTCTAGAAGAGGGCTCAGCATAGTTTTAATATCCCAGTGTGGGGTGGGGGCAAGGAAGTAGCTTGGGGGCTCCTCCTCTCAACCTTCATCCTCATGGGAATTAAACATGAGAGCTAAGTGCTTGCTTTTCTGAAGCTATTATTGGCAACCAATGCAAAATGTCCCTTTTCATGACAAGTAAATGACCTGCTAAGTACAAGCTATAAAAATTCAGGTCATGTTTTCTGTTTCATTAATATGCTGCCTGACAAAGCCTTTGCCTGCTGGGGCTCTCTGCTGGGGAATGGGAGTTAGAAAACCCTTAAGGATTTCTCACTGTCATTATGAGATAGAAAGGCAAACAGGCTTCTGAAGGAAAGAAGACTCCCAAAAGACAGGCTTTGCGTCCTGATCTCATGAACAACCACAGGAGGAGGCAAGTAATGCCATTTACACACACAATCCCAGTAGTGTGGGGTTCGAATGCTTTTATATTTCACTAATAGCTGGGCCTGATTGTCCCAGAAGTCAATAAGAAAGTTCTTTTGATTACAACAGGCAGTGGACCAAAAATGCCATTTAGACGCAAAAATGTTTGTTAAGTTGGCAAGGAGGGGGAGAAGAACAATATTAATCACAAAGAGAATTCAAGGGAGAGTCTCTCTGAAATGTTTTTTCTACAAAGATCATAGAAGCATTTACATTGGAAAAGATCTCTAAGATCATCAAGTCCAACCATTAACAGAGCACTGCCAAGGCCACCACTAAACCATGTTCCTAAGTGCCACATCTATAGCCCTTTTAAATACCTCCAGGGGTGATGACTCCACTTCATGGGCAGCCAGTTCCAAGGCCTGACCACCCTAACAGTAAATAATTTTTTTCTCACAAATGTCCAATCTTAACCTTCCCTGGTGCAACTTAAGGGCGTTTTCTCTCATACTCTCCCTGGCTGCCTGGGAGAAGAGACTGACCCCCACCTGGCTACAACCTCCTTTCAGGGAGTTGTAGAGAGGAGTAAGGTCACCCCTGAGTCTCCTTTTCTCCAGGTTAAACAGCCCCACCTCCCTCAAATGCTTCTCATAGAACTCATGCTCCAGACCCTTCATCAGCTTCCTCAGCTACTGCAGTCTTTGGGCCAATAGCATGAAGAATTTACTGGAGATGGTTGTTCTTTCCACATAAAACTGTCTTTCAGAAATCAGAGAACTGTCCTCTGGCAGGAGCCATCCAATGTGGATTTAGAGGGTGCATCACTTCTAGCTGTAACAACAGGGATTTCCCATAAAGGATGTAGCGAGGCTGGGCCTTCATTCACACGCTTGGCTCAAGCTGGATTAATCTCAAACTGGATTCTGGATCTAAAACCTTTTCCATTTGTAGGGAGTTTGGGCTTGAAGGAATTTGAAGAGCATTAGGTTTTGCTCTTGGCTATATTGAGTAGGATGTGTTCTGCCTTCATGACTCTGTTCTCTGGGCTTGCAGGGTGGTAACTGATGTGCTGTCCTGCCTAGGGCTGAGGTTTGGCTTTCTACCTCCAGGTCAATTCCCATCCTTTCACCTGTCCTGCTTCCTCAACTACAAGCTGATAAAGTGAGTTTCACATGGAGAGTGTGGAGGCTGAGATGTAGAAGGTAGATGCAAAATGTAACCTGACTGCCATTCAGAGGGTTATAAATACATAATTTATAAATAAAAATCACTGCCATTCAGAGGGCTATTACTATTTCCTTGAGCCACCAGGTATTTCCAGGTTTGGCATCCAGGTGTCCTGATGAAATACTTCTTGCCAAATGTAGGTTTTAGGGACCTGGCTACTTTGTGCCCTTTGTTCACTACCATGTACCTTGTTCTCTGCAGTGCTTTTGCCCAGAATGCCAAAAATTTGGAGCAGCACTATCAGCCTCATTCCAGGGATACTCAGCCTGCAATGAATGGATTGATTCATAGCTTATTTTCAAAGCCAGAAGGAATTGCTATGCTGATCTGCTCTGACCTCAAGCATGTAGTGGGCACAGGAGTATTTATAGCTCTGTTTACAGCATTCTGCTCTGTGTACAAGTGAATAAGGACAAGTAAAGAGCAGGTTCCCTGCCCCAGTGTAGGTTTGACAGCCACTACAAGCTCAAGGGCTTTATTAAGGTATTGCCCTCAGTAACTGGCAGGGCAGATTAGCCCTGCCAATTTCAGAGCACGTGGGCAGAGAGTCACCCACACAGACTTGTGCATACAGTTATGGTCTGTCTGCAGCACCAGAAGAAATACGATCCAAGTGAAAGGACAGGGATCTGGGAAATCCTGGGCCTGTGTTTCTTAGTCTCCATGCTAAGCCTGTCTTGAGTCTCCTCTTAGGGGATCATCTGTCCTATGTTCTAACCATATGGAAGCAGCCCAAAAGATGCATAAGACCATTGGATAAGATGATTAAAATGAGCTTAGGAATAATAAATAACTTGTAGGGAGGTTCTAGAGAATACCAGGAAAGAGCCACCACCAACTGCAGCTCTCCCAGTATAATATTTCTCAGGGTGTGTTCCCTGCTTTGTATTTGGAGTCGCAGGCTCAGACAGCGTGTTCCAGAGCACCATGGTGCTGCATTTCAGATGTGGTGATGAACTGACCTGCCCCAAGCTCAAGCAGTCCCAGAAGATAAACTTTCTTCAGTGTGTGGAAGAACTGAGACCATTAAAATGGAAACAATGCTAAAAGTTACCTCACTTTCCACTTGCCGTGTCCTGTCTTCATGCCTCGCCACACACAGCCAGTCTACAGGCCATTTGTCTTTCTCCTGCGCTTAACTCTGTTGCCTGAACTCCTGATGTATGGTGAATGTTCAGCCAGAAACGGAGCAATAATCAAATATATTCATTGGACAGATTAGCTAATTTTTCTTCCTGTTCCAGGTCAGATTTCTGCAGTTTAATGCCCTGGAACTGACAGGGCAACACAGGACATCCTTGTAACTTTTTTTCCAGTAAAATGGAATTTACAACATTCCTTAGAATATGATTTTCATAGCTAAATTTTGCTAGAGTTCTGATTGACATGTGTTCTGTCAGGTTCAAATTCCCCTGAGAGCCTGCCTTTTTCACCAAACTATATTTGTGAGTGAACACATAATTGACTATATGGTACATCCCTCAGATGAAATCCCTAAGAGGAAAAGTAACTGCCTTCTTACATGCACAAATGGTAAAATCAGCTGGAGCTAATGCTCTGATAGTTAAGAGAAGCAGTTAATATTTCTGCATGGAAGCAGCACAGCCACCAAGGCCTTTGCAACTGTGAATCTCACAGTCTTGCTCTTGGGCAAAGTATATGGAGTCTTCTCTAATCTGTTCAATCTCTCTCCAAGCAGCTCACCCAGCAGTGTGAACAAATTGCCTGGAAATGTCGTCATCGGGCTTCATCTGGCACTATCTCCCTTTCTGTCTGGGTCATTGATTTCCTCCTCTACTCTGCCTTAAAACTCACATCATACATTAATCTGTGGCTTTCCAGTACTGAAGCAGCTGCACTGTGCCTTCACTGCTCAACACCAGCAGCTTTCAGCCTCTGAAGTGTCCTTCACTGCTGCTCACATGAAGACCTCCCGAATGTGTCTCAAGTGGCCTCCCTGCTTGCCACATAACAACTTGTGCTCTGCTAGCTTTTGTTTCATCACAAGAGAGCTTAGAGCTCTTCTGCTTTTGGAAATTGGGTAAGATTCAGTCTCCTTCCTACAATGACTCAGTGTGCTAGAGAAATTACTCCTGCCTTGTACAAGCAGCTACTGTGGATCTCTCAGAGCTGTGCCAGTCTCTGCTAGCCACTAGCTGCCCTCTGCAGAGCAGAGCAAAGACCTGGGGCTGCTCCATGCTCTGGTCTTATGATTGTTAAATATAGCCCATTGATAAATAATATAAATGCATGAAGGGCACAAGAATCAACAGTTGTTGCAGTTGCTTAATGCAGCCTTTTCCTCTGTTCTTTCGTCTGTGCCACTGAGGCCTTTCAACATCACCCTTTGCATTTTGAGTAGGTATTGTAGCTTTGCACAGCTATTTCCAAGGATGTAATCCGGCCAGGAGAAACTTACTTTCCTTGTGTTTTATTAGAAGTAATAAAAGTTCTACCTTTCCTCAACACCTGTAAACTGAATGCATCTGACATGGAAATAAGTGCAAGATGGTGAGACCTCAAACGTGAAGCCCTTATTTCTAAATTAATGTTGATCTTAATGGGAATAAGTCAAAGGAAGTGTCAGATAAAATGAGTCTATTTCCTTAGGGAAGCCTGTTCTTTTATAAAGCTCTGCCAATCCTTGCCTTTTTAGAAACCAAATTGGCAGTCTCTTTGTTTCACAGCCAAATTCTTCACCCTAGGCCTGGAATATGTCTGGAAAAATATTTCTAGAGAATCCCCTGTTATAAATAACCTGGAGGAGGGAAGTATTCTTTGTATCCTTCCTAGAACAAAGAGCAGTGGGCTGTAAAATGGTATGGAGAAAAGGCTGATCTCTTGTATTAGAGAAAAAAAAAAAAGTCTTGATCTTGAGGCTGATGCTTGCAGCATGTGCTCAGGGTGAATCACATGAAAGTCAAATTGAGATAAGAGCAAAGACACCTGAAAGAAAATGACTGATTTTAATCTCTGTATCCCAGCTTAAATGGTCTTTGCTATAGAAATAAAAGTGCTACACTCCCCTGTAATGTCTCCTTCTTAAAAGGTGCAGCACCACCAGTTCCCCTGAGCTTCCTACCTGTGCCCTCACTGTATGTTCTCTAGGCCTCTCAGAAGGTTTTTTACTTCACGACCCGTTTATAGGGGGTGCCCAGGTCAGCCTGTCCCAACCCTCCTGCAGCTGCCACAGCCACACAGTGTCCCATCTCCAGCCACACTGACTCTGAAGCAGTCACATGTGAACTTTTATCACGTTTATGTAGTTGCATGTGAATATCACTAGATGTCCTCTACTGATAAGTAGCTTCAGCGTGGTCTGTGCCAAGCACCAGAGAAATTCAGTGAAATCAATCTCAGTTGTTTAAGACGTGTTATAGCTTAATTGTTCCTAGCCCACAGAAGCACAGCAATATTGCTCATCCGTAGCCTGAAGGAGTGATTTGCTGACCAACTGGACCTACAGTGGCAGCAAAGCTACCTCATTGGTTTTGTGCAGATTTGGAGTCAACTGGCAGTGTAGGAACACCTCAACTTTTTCCTTTGCTGCTCCTTTGAGACTGAGTCATCAGACAGGGTTCAGGCTATAGTCTCCTTGTGCTCTTCTCCAAATTCAACACCAAGGGTCAAGCCTTCAGGGTTCTGCTCTAGCAAGATCTGATCTGGGGCAGGACGGGGCATTTATCTATGCAGGGTGCAGGCAGATACAGCTCCCTGCTCCAGCACAACCTGCCTGTCCCCCAGACAGTGATGCCAGCAGCACCTTGGATTAGCTCTTGGAAGGGCCGTTGCATCCCCTCAAACCCCAGCGCCATCCTCTGACTTCCCTTCAGTGACCTTTTATCCCTGGCTATGTGGCACCAGCAGGAAATTGTACTGAAAAAAATCTTACTCATTGCACTGTTCCTGCAGGGAAAACATTACTTTTTTTGTGCAAACATTGCTGCGGTGCTGTGCAAACCCTCATGTTTGCAACCGCCTGCTGCAGAGCTTGGGCAAGGGAAGTGTCTCCAGCAGCCCAAAAGGCAGCTGCCAACAAAACAAGCCAAGAGGCTCATGCTGCACTAACCCACTCAGCTTTAATATGGGATAATAAACAGCCACATTCATCTAGACCTAATAGTGAAATATTATGTTATATATATAATGCATCTTCTGATTTAGTGAGAGCTTGCCTGAAGTATAATCTGACTTGAGTAATTCAGAGGCTGCATGGTCACTTTAATCTATTCACTGAAGCTGAAACAGACTGGAAATGTCATGTGCTTAAATCTGTTTGGGGGGAAATGTTGGCTGAAATTTTAAGGCACTCTTTTCTTTTAGCTTTGTAAATGAAGTGTTGCCCATCCAGCACTCACATCCCCCCAGGGAGGTAAAGGGGTAAAGAGGAGGCTCTTCATGCCACTGCCTCTGCTGTCAAACTGAACATTATGTTTTGTTTGAGGGTTCCTTGGGGTGACTCAGCAGGATACAAAAAAGCACTTAAATAGGAGTTGTATTGTATAAGCGCTCAACCACAGCAGCAATTCCCCTTTAGCAATGTTGTTAACTAATACACACTACAAGAAATTTAATGCTGCTCCAGACACTGGCTGGAATTGAAAGAGGACTTTTTAGCTTTCCTCTGCCCATAATTTTAGTATTTGTTATGGGTAGGAAAGCTGCTGATAACTGAGCAATAGCCCAGATACCTGACATACAGGAGCCAGGCCACAGGCTTTTCCTCTCAAATGTTACTAACTTTGGTATGAAATGGGTCAGAGATTTTCATCTGAAAATTTGGGTGTCTGAATATTGGGCTTGGTTGGCAAATGCAGCTATCTTCACAGAAGCAGAAATGTGCAGTTCTGAAGGATGATCTGTTTAAGATGCCCAAATACAAAGCTGGGTGCTCAGATTTAAAAGATCTAAACTTCAAATCTTTGGCCTACCAGTCCCAGGACTGCTGTGTCCCCAGCATTTGGTGACAAGATTTCCATACCTCTGAGGGTGTATAAATTACCTGCTGTGTGCAGCTTTGCCAATTCTGCCCTAGCAGGTGACAAGATGTGCTGATAGCAAAAACCAGATTCCTTGTAGCCAGTCACCTCCATCACTGCGTTGCAGTCTGCCCTGGGAATCTGAGGAGACTGTTTTGTCCTAGCAGGAAAATTTGTAGCCAACAGAGAAGCTGAGTTTCACACCAAATTCAGATGCAAACATGTGACTCCTGTTGACAAATGCAAGTCTTACAAACCCAGCTGTTGATTCATGTGAACAAAACACATCTGTCCTGTGGTTTGGTGAGGAAAGCCTGTGGGGATCCTCCTGGTCTGCTCCCTCTCACCTCCTCCATCCTGCTGGACTGATGTAGATTTTGAGGCAAATACTCATGTATCTTGTTTGTAAAATGGCAGTACACTTCTCTCTGCCTCTTACACATGCGGGAAAGACAGCACAGCGGCTGTCTTGTTCTGTGCATGCCGCAGCACTATGCCAAACTCCTTGGGTAGATCTTTCTGGGGAGTACTGGAGTGTACATAATGCTAATTCGGCACAGGGGGAGAGCTGGGGCTGTTCACTTGTGTTTAAGAATAATTTCGAGCTCCTGTACATCTGCTCTGCACACCACCAGGGAGGTAAGCCCTGACCCAGGAAGGTAAATCAGCAGGTGCCTAAGTATAGCCCCCTGAGATGCTCTGGGCACCCAGCATGTCCCTGAGCACCCGCACGGTTGTGCCCAAGGTGCTCCTGTGGTAGGACACATCCTTCTTGCCATGGATTATTCTCACACAGCCATTGCCAGCATCCTCGGTGAGAGCAGCATGTGTCACTAAGTGTGTGTAGGTGCAGGAGCAGAGCTTTTGCTGGTGTCAAGTGAGGGGTGGCAAAGGAGCCCATGCGTGACATGTGAAGCGCTTCTTTGGTTCTGTCTTTTAGTGCCAGCCAATGGCACAAATGAGAGGTAAGAAAAGTAACCACTGCCTATGTGTTCCCCGAGTACTATCTAGGATGAGCTCTAGTGTATTAAACAGCAAGTCTGTTATTGGGATAAAAGTTGATGAGGCTTCCTCGTGTTAAGTATGTATACGTATATATATACATAAATATATATATATGTGTGTGTGGGAGGGAGGGAGGGAGGGGAAGAATGGGATTTGTGAGCGCATAGTAGCTGGTTCTCAAAGGCTCGGTGTGTGCCGTGTTCATGTGGCATGACCGGCGCTTGTACCAGTCCGTGCCCTCCGGCTGCTGCCCCGTCCATC
>VZRN01005011.1:216374-238306 GCA_013397935.1 Dasyornis broadbenti
GATATAAGGGATGGCCGGGCGCGGGCTGCGCTGCCGCCGGGGCGAGAGCGCGGGGGCTGCCGGCACTGCCCGGCCGCGGGCGCCTCTGGGCGGGCATGGGCGGGTGCTGAAGGCGCGGCCCCGCAGCCCGGGTGAGCGGGTGGGGAGCGGGCTCGGAGCGGTGCCGCTCGGTGCTGTGAGCGGGGCGGGGGGGACACGGCCAAACAAACAATAAGTCGCGGTTTGTTCTGCCCGTCCCCCGAGGGGCGCAGGACAGTGCCGCGGACTTTCGGCGCTCCACGCGTGACAAGCCCTCGGGAGGGGCGGGACCGCCGTGACACCCGGCGGGAACTGCGGCGGAGCTTCCCCCCCTACTTCTTTCCTTTCCCCACAGCGATTCCTGCTGAAATGCGGCGCCCCGCGCTGGCATGAGCCCCACCGGCGAGAGCAGCGCGTCCCGGGCACCGCCGCTTTCCCTGGCTGCAGCTCGGTGTCGGGAAGAAAGGGCTGTCGCCGACTGTCGCCGCGGAGCCGTCGGGCGCGGGACGGACGGTACGGGGGTTCGTGCAGTGGGTGGGCTGTCGAGGTCCCGGAGTCCCTTCCCTGCCGAGCGCCGGGAACAGGGAATGTGTGGCGCAATGGTCGGAACGCCGTGCGGTCCGTGTCATCTTCTGGATGTGCGCTGAGGAGAGGGGTCAGAGTTACGCAGTGTAATGGAAGATCTTCGTTAAGTTGAGGATTTGTTGAATTTTGCTTGTGTCAGGGGTTCAGCCCCCCAGCCACAGTATCAGAGCCACGATAATATTTTACTTTCCTACCCCGGGTGTGTTCTGATGTGATCTGACTATGGCGAGGTTTCTTATCTTGCATTAAAACTGCTCTTGGATCACTGAGTATTTTGTATAAGCTTCCATAACTTTTAGAGGGATAGGGATGCTGTCTTCAGTTATGAAGAAACAAGGAAAGAAGGAGGTGCTGGTTCGGGATTGGTTTTTTCCCCTGGTTTTACTTTACTTTTACTTTGGTTTTTTACTTTCTGCTTCAAGAAAACAAAGTGAACCACAGTTAAGGACAAGGATTTTTCGGCTCCTGTGGTTGGGATTGCTGGGAATTAGAAAGAAAATTTGTAGGTTTTTTGTTTGTTTATTTGTTTTAATTAATGGCTCAAGAGCCCTAGAAACAGTGTGCAAAGCCTAGACAGAGAAACTAAGATAAAGCCACGCTGGCTACAAGCTGAGGAGTAAGTTAAGTGTTAGACCTGGGGTGGACCAGTTTCAAGCATCCTGCACTCCTCTGCTTCAGTGACCCTCCCAGTCGAGCTGATCATGTCGTGCAGCAAATTGGGACTTCACACCGGCAGGTCAGAATGGAGACAGGGCTTCTGTTAGAAGAGTAAAGCGCACAGGGGAGTCCTGACCCCGGCGTGAGGCTTTTTCCCAGCACAGGGAACTGCAGCCCTTCAGCACTGTCAGCTGGCACCGTTCTCCAGTAATATCACGGAAATACGAAAATCTAAGCCACCAACTCTTCAGGTAGCTTAAATCATCTAAGTTTGGATTTTGTTAGCAGGCATAAAGGGATGCTATTGACTGGAAATGTTCCATGTACATAGTACCTGGAAACTGTTGTTTGTTCGTACAAGAGTCAATACCAAGAAAAGTGAATCAACTTTATGGTCGTACCAGCTCTAGCTGTTCTTTTTGAATTTTCACTCTGAAATTATCTGTTTAGCTCAGGCTCTTTCTGCAGAAGAGAGATATATTTCAAAGGTTTAAAACTGTCATTTTTCTTTATGAAAGGTGCTTGTCTCTTGCTCTGAATCTGTAAAAACAGATTTGCAAAACTAGAGTCTATTAATTTAAGAAAGGCTAGGAGAAAGATAAGAGAAAGAACAAGGGGTGTGGCAAGGAAATTATGAAGTAATAGCTATTAAAAAAACCTACCTCTCTGTAATATAAGCTTTGGACTGCCTAAGAGAGGTAAAATTTCTTTCTAGATGCTTGAGTTTGAAAATACAAAGATGACAGCATCTCCTTAAAAATAATAGTGTATATAGAAAATAGGTATGAATAGCTTCATATTGTAGTTCTGCATCAATTTGTTTTTCCTTCTTTGATTTTGATACTTCATTCCAGGAGATATCCCATATGACAGAGTATACAGCCCAGATTGTAGAGGACCAAACACCCCACCAGCATCACTCCTGAACCAGAGCAGCTGTGCCAGAGTCAGAGCTGGCCCTGCATCTGTTTTCAGAAATTATGTGAGAGGCAGTTCTGTTTATTGAAGTTTTTGGTGGGTTATTTTCACATGCTCAAAATTTTTTTGCAGAGGAACTAAGAATTGCAGAAACTCAACTTGCCTTCTTCATTGGGGGAATTTTTGGTATGCGGCGTATTGGATGGTTTTTTCTTAAACTGGGACTGAGCCTAACACTTGGGAGGAATAACATTGTATCAGCTGGTGGTTAGAGAGAGCTGTCTTCTTTCTCCCCACACATTTTTTTGGCACTGGTAGAGACATGACTTTTGAGGACTGGGAGGAGGAGGAGGATTAGTCCTGTACATGAGCTGGTGTTGTCATTGGCAAAGGCAATGTAAGGCAGGTGCATATAGGAAAAATGGATGTGATTATTCATTATTGTTGACATCGTGCTGTGATTTCTTAGGGCTCTTCTTTAACTGCAGTGTCCTGTACCCGAGACCTCCACAGCCCATTAGCTGGACCATGCACTGCTCCTAGTGGTGTTTCAGGGCTGACAACATTGGAGCAGAGATTCTACTCCCTTCTCTTAATTCTGGTGGGCTCCTTGAGGAAAACTGTTCAGCTCCATTCATTTCTGCCCTTTCATTTTTATCTGCCCTCCTTGGCTGTGAAGTGTTTTCTGTGGCTGGATTCAAGCCAAGAACTTCTACCCACAGCTGCCCAAACCTGGCATCCCTTCTGACCTGCTGGCTCCAGGTGAGTCAGTTCATTAGGATGAATCAGTGTGTCCTATGAAAGTTTCAGGCTCCAGGGTTCAGCTTGAGCACTCTTAATAATTTGGTTTTTCCTGGTTCATTTGTTTGTCACTGCTTCAGCCATGCTGTCACTTCTGGTGGCTCCTTGCTTCAGACTTGCTCAGCTTTTGCAGCTATGTGGGGCCTCTAGTGTGGTGCAGTGCCCCTACACCTTGTGGAGCTGCTTTTGCCTCAGCATTGTAACTTCTCCATGACTGCTCATCCCTTTACCTCTCTTACCTGCACAGGTGGAGGCAAGAGGGATTGCACCTCAGCATGGGAATGTGCAGCTCTCAACACAGAGTACTTCAGACTCTGGAGGTGGAGAATATTAACATGAATCCACAGGAATGAAGAGAGTGTTTTAGCATGGTGGTGGCATTTGCATAAACTTTTACTGTCATAAATAAGTAGATCAGGGTTCAGGGGACCCTGATCCCTGATCAGGGAAAAAATAGGGAATTAATTTTCAGGCTTTCAAGACAGTGCTGAGGAAGAGAAGTGGTGTTGAAAGATATGGAAATGTGCCTTGTAAGTGACCTTTCAGAGATGGATGACATTATTTTTGGTGTGTGAAGCACCCAAGTTTAATGAAGTATAAAGCAGAAGGGGTTGGAAGGATTTGGTCCAAGTGAAAACAGAATGAGCGTGGGACTGGCAGATGGGAGGAACATTAGCCCACTCCTTAGTGGAGTTGTTGCTTCTTTTTCCTGTTGTTGCTTACAGGGGTGCTTGAGAGAAGATACTTATTGGGGAGGGGACAATAACCCTCCTGTTCTACTTGACTGTCACTGGCTGTATTTTTCTCCATGGGGAAACAAGGTTCCAGCGCTCCAGTGGGTCACATCCTGAGTGTTTGTATCCAAAGTAAATCTAGAGCAACTCCATCTACTTCAATAACATCTGCAATAAGCCACGACTGGCTCTTTCTGAACAGAGAGGAGAAACAAACAGCTGTAACTTCAGGTGCTGAATTTTTTGGCATGCTCATTTTTTGGAGATTTATGACTCTCTTGCTCTCTGTTTGAGAATGTAGTGGAGCAATTGCTGATCTGTGCATGTGTATGTGTGAAAAAATGTCAGCGGAGGAGTAATATGTATGGAAATCTTTGCATAGAGATAGAACAGGCAGCCAGTTTGCTATTAGATAATGAAATAATTGTACAAAAGTATGTCTCCTGAATTAAAGATTGAGGGAAGGGGTAGGGGCAGGGTTGGGGGAGGTTAACAATATTTTTAAGTAGTTTGCTTTACTTATAGTACTTATGGTAGTCATTACTGACTCTTGCAATTTTACTGCTTCAGACATTGCTTCTTCTGTGAGTGGTGCTTCGTGTTGCACAGGCATATACATTTCATTTGCAAGATCAGCCCAATTGCTGGAGCTAGGTAAAGGGATGGGAAACCTGTCCCCAAGCACCTTCTCTGTCACAGACTAGCCAAAGGTAGGCAGGCTAAGGTCAGCAACTCTTACAGGTATCAATGAATCTGCCTGTCACTGAGTCCACTTTTTTCTTTCTAAAATGCGGTAGTATAAGTTACTTCTTTGTGGACAGTGTTGGGAGCATAAAAATAGCTGAGATACTTCAGAAAGCATCTGAGACATGCTTGGATAGGATTCCCCTTCCTGCAACTTCTCTGCTTGCCAGAATTGACCAGCAGAAATGTTCAGTGCTTGTACAACTTGCTTATTAATTTTTGGCTAAATTTTGTTAACCTCAGAATTTGACATTGATAGGCTCGAGACTGAAATCTATAAATACTACTTCTACTATAGAGCAGCTTAAAAAATTCCTGGCACTCCTTTACCTTCTCCCAAATAACATAATGCCTGCCTTGCCTTCTCTTTGAGAAGGTCTACTTCTGGAAAGAATGTTGTACCAAATATACAACTTTATGCAGAGTTGTAAAAATGGTTTGTTCTTGTCTGCATCTGCCTAGTTCTTGGTCTAGAGATGAATGCCACTGCAGACTTGCTGGGGACTATTTTGCATCTGAATGGTGACTTGTAATAATTCAAGTAATGGGCCAGACCACTGGTTTATGTAGTGACTTGTGCTAGTCCACTGAAGTCCAAACAGCTGTTCCAAGTTTCCATCATCTCCAGTGAAAACAAGTACAACTGCATCAGCTTGCAGCCAGTTTCAGTAAACCTACTCCCTGGGCTGTGGGTTAACCTTCTTAAGAGACCCCTGTTGTCAGGTCTGTTACTCTTGTATGTGAAAATAAGTCTTGGTGTGCTTTCTGATTTACTGGAGTGTAAATAAACCAAGAAGTTCTTTCACGTTCAGGCTCTCTCATCAGCATATATTAGTAACGCTCATCAGCTTTTGACTGGAACTTTGATGGCATAATTACTTTGAAAGGGTAACATATTCAAAACTACCTGAGCGACTTTGGGAGTTAGATTCCTCAGAGTCTTAGTCATTATTTTAAATAGGAATTTGCTTTTTAAGCTACACATACTCCTGGAAGTTTTAAGCAAAGGCCTCTGTTTATCTTATCTTTAAAATGTCAGTTTCTAGGATGAGAGTGGCAGCTCTGCCACTTCACTCATTTCAGATATTAAATAAGAATGCTGGAGAAACAATTAGAAAAATACTGTGGTAAATAAATTCTCATGGGTTATCTTACTAGAGAGGTTCAAGAGGTAAAAATGTACTTTTTGGTCACCTGACAGCAGGATGGATATGAGCATGCATTTTCAGCTATGTCTTTAGGATAGCTGAGAGGATGACTGATGTCTCAGCTGTTGTTGTAGACAGAGCAAAGCATATATCTCTCTAGACAGGATTTGGTGCACTGAATTCAAACAGCTTATGACTGGAACAGTTCAAGTCACCAGGGCAAATATGGTTATCAGAAGAAACAGATAAACTAAGAAAACAGTCTTGCATACTCTAATGTTTGTGTAGGTAAGACTTTAATTTGCTATCAGTCCTAGGGTTCTTTCTAGGCAGTGATGGATTAGTCTTGATACTTGTGCAATTTTTAAAGCATTCCTGTAACACTTGTAATGCAAAATCTATTTATTTTGCAACATACCTGTGAGATAGGGACCTGCTATTTATCTCACTTGTACAGTTACAGAACTGAAGCATTCAGTAAAGCTAAACACAGCAGGGAGGATTGATCACACAAGAAAGTCTGCAGCAGGACAGACAGGAGGGTGCTGAAAGTGGGTCTCAATTCCCATGAATATCAACAAGCTCTGGTCCACGCTTTTCCCATCAGGTGCTTCCTCAGTGCATCTGAAGCAGCTTGTGGTGCTTGCTTGGCTAGACAATGTGGGCTTTGGCTTTTCTAAGGAAGAAAGCTCAAGCCTTGTGATGGAGAGAGGTAATGTATTTCTGGGGAGGATGAAGAATGGGACGCAGGCTGCTTCTCATCTACTGAAGCTATGTTCCTCTGGGCAAATCCCTGTTCTTCCTGTGCTCAGAGTCAGCTCTGCTCTTCTTAATAAAGTTGATATGAGTGGATGGGTTGATGATGGAGCTTTCTGCCCAACTCCACATCTGCTGCCACTATGCTTTTTCCCTGTGCTACCTGGGCTCCCTGATGGAGCACAGCCACCACTACTCCATCTCAGCCTTGTGAGGGTCACCAGTGTTTTGGATTTGGTGGAGGAAGCTATCCAAAGCTGGCAGGAGGAATTTTTTGTTACAATGGCATGATGAACAGTAACAGTGTCAGTTTTATTGCTCAGAATGTATCCACATTTATAGGATGCTATATTTAAAAAGGAGAAAAAATGAGTCATAGGGAGCTATGCTAATGCTAAGCATTTATGTCTACCTCTTGTGAGGCTGAAGGCAGTGGGAGTTGAGCAACATTCTTGTGAAGTGTCTAGAGGATTTAGAGATCAAACTAAAGCCTGCTGAAGTCAGCTCTAAGTCATGCTGTGCCTCGCTTAGAGCCCATGTCATGTACTGTGTGTGGGTTACAGTGAAATATTCCTCTTGGGAAACCTGGGAGCGCTCAGCGCTGCCGACTTTCCTGGGCTTGGGCAGGAGTTTCACTTGCTCCCAGCAGTTATTACTCTGTCACTGGTAAGTCACTCCTGGGTTGCTGCCAGGGCAGGGATGTTGCTGTGGCACCCAGGCCGTGCCTGCAGCACCCTAGGAATGGGTACCTGCACCCTGAGTGGGAGCAGGCAGAGCCTGGCATGTCTCTCCTTCTCCTGCTCCTCCACAGGAGCTGCAGTCCCAAGGAGATGCAATGTTGGGGTCTGCTGTGGTACAAGCTGCTGGAGCTTTCCTTTCAGAGCTGGATAGGGACACAGGGATGCTGGGGTTTGGATACTTTCACTTACAGCATGTCTTGACACTAATTCAGTTGGCTTGCACTGAATTGTGAAGTGCAAATATTAGACTTTGTTTTATTTTAAAGTTCTTTAATGCAATTGTGATCTAATTGAGAGTGCCAGTGAATTCAGCTTTCCAAGTGTCTGCTTGTCAGCATGCTTCAGCTCCTGTCACAGCTATAGGAAGGACTGGGATCAGGATTTCACTGCTGGGTGAGCCAGCAATGGAGTATGGAGATGGACTCTGTGAACAAATCCTGACAGCACCATGTGTCTGAAAAATGCAGATTTGGCAACAGCAAGAGGTGGCTCTGCAGTTCCTCTGTTTTATCCACTTACTGAAAGGAGGAGTTTTTGAAGTGAGCAGAAAATTATTAAAGTGAAATATTCAGGTTTATTGGACTTTTTTTTTTTCTTGTGGTTTGTTTTTGTTGGTTTTTTTTAGGAATTGGTCATATCAGTATGCAAATATGTTTAAGCTTCCTTCGATATAGTTTTGAGTGCTACACTATTGCAGCCTGTTCTGTTTTCCAGTGCAAGGCATGCTCTGGTTTATGGAAACAAATACTTGCTCAACTTGCAAATATAAGAGGTATTGAAAAGCTTTTGAATAGGGATCTACTCTTTGCATTGCTGGAAGCACTAAGCCTAATGGTGAGTCTGATAGGCAATAGCTGGAACAAAGACCCACCCAGCCCAGGTTAAAAGGATGTTAATGGACATTGCTGTAGTGGGAATCACATCCACTCTTTTCTTGAACTGGCCTTCCCATTTAAAGAACCACTAAAACACCCTCAGTAGCATGTCTTCAGTTACCTGGTGACTCCAAAAAAGCATTTATAGAATTTTTTCTGTAAATCTGTAATCCTGTGATACAAGCTCTTTACCAGTTGGTTGTTGAAAGACAGAAAGACTCTGAAGGGGTATGAAATGACCAAAGTAACAGGATGCAGATGGAATTTAATCTCTTGGACACATCCAGACACTGTTATCAGGTCTGTCATCTGTACTTAGCATACCCAGATAGCTCTTGAGTGGTCTGCACAGACAGCTGGCAGTTTAGCTGAGATTGTGATCTTCAGAAAATACATAACTGATGTCTTGTGTAATACTTGGTATGGAAGTATTAGTGTCACCAGCCTAAGTACAACACTTGCTGGATGGGGAATATCTTTCTATAAAGCAGGACTATTTGGAAGAAATTTTTCAGTACTAAGCATTCAGTCCCAGAAAGAGTCATGAAGGGCATTCACAGAGCCTTTACTGTGGGGTCAGGAACAGGAGAGGGGAGATCACTGAAGGAATCGCTTTGGCTCAGTAGTGCTTGCTGCTGAGCTGAAGTTGCAGACTGAGACTGGTTTGGTGGCTGCTGGTGTTTCATGCGAACAAGAATCCCTAACTAACCTTTGAGCAGGAGGAGACATGCCCCAGTGCACTGGAAAAATCCTCAGCTGTTGTGAATTGTTTTTGTGCAACAGTGCAAGGTCAAGCACTGCTGTTGTAGCTCTCAGAATAGTGCATGATCTCTGTGCTGTTTAGGTACCTGCCTACATCTGACACAGCTGCCCTTGGAGAGCAAGGCAGGTATTGCCTGAGCCCACTCTGCACTTCACTGCCACCTGAAGAGACCTTAGTGATAGCTGAGGAAGGATCATAGCTCTGAATAAAAAAGTCTGAAGGTTATGATGAGCTGTAGCAATGAGGTGGACTTCAATGAGTACTTTCAGCACTTCCCTAAGAAAATATTCTGTAGCTCAAGGGCAGAGTGCTTTCAGAGAGAGACTTCTGTTTCCTTCACGTGCTGTGGATGCTTTCAGATCTAATCTGCAAACAGGGAATATGTTAGGCATGAGAAGCTGTGCAGCACATTTGCTTTTCTTGAGGTTTGGGCCAGTCTGAAGAGATACTGAATGCTCTGTTAAGATGCTCTGCTGAGCATTGCTACCTCTGTGCATCCTGCAGAATGACTCCATGAAGCACAAAGATGCTGACAAGCTGCTGCATCACCCTAGCCCTGTGAGCAGCAAGGGTTTTGTTACAAGAGATTTACTTGTGGGGAATTAAGTCTGTCTTCAAAAGTTTGACTTGGACCGAATGCCTGTGGAGCATGAAAAGGCTTTCATGTAAATTGGCAAAGTTAGCTAAGAGAATATAGAATTCTTTATTCTTTTGCAATGTAGCAAGTCTGTGTAATTAGGCATCTGGGATTTGAATTATTAAATAACAGAACAGTTTCAATCTACTTTTTTATTGGTAAAGATATCCAGCAACCCTGTTTTTATTCAGTGGATTTTTAAATTATGAGTTCCAGAAACTCTTTGAACCTCAGGAGGATGACTTCCTCGATCCATGAGGACAGAGAAATAGGACTCTTATTTTAAGGTCTCCTGAGCACAGCAAGTTACTCTCTGTTGTTTACATATCAGCTTCACAAGAATATGGAAATAAATGCTAGGCTGTCTAAGCAAAGCAGAAAAATTGTGTTTTCGGGCATATCCTGTGTCGAAGCATCTGTTTGGTTTTGTGCAGCATAACAATAAATCCTTCTGCTGCACAAAGCACTGGGAGCAGTTCTCTGCTTTGGGGTAAAAGAGAATAGAGCAAAGTAACTGCAGCTGCAGTTCATGTGGGCTTGGGAAGACTCATGAAGGTGGACTGGCCTAGATGAGAGGTGGGAAGGGGCAAAGAGGAGTTGTCTCAGCCAAAACAGTGAAGAACTGCTGAACTTGGGCAGTGATCAGAGGTCTGCCACCTTCAAGGCAATGACAAAAGGGCTGAGAAAATGCCTGCTAGTGTCCATGGTTGGAGCAGACGTGCCAGCAGCCCTGTGCAGGGTGTTGTCATGGGCAGCAGGAGGCAAGGGACTTGCTGACAAAGCCACTTGGCCCTGAAAAACTCCTCAAATCTTGCCCAGCCTCAGGAGCACTCCGGGTCTCCAAGCCCTCCTGACCCCAGGCTAATGTATTCTGGCTCCTGTTTGGGACTGATGCACTTCAAAAGCCTTGTTGAGTGGAGGGGTGGGTGGACACCGTGGGTGGAACTGGTGACCCAAAATACCATTTCCCCTTCCTAAGGCTGGGCGTATACCAAATTTGTGTCTCTGTGTGGTAAAAGAATATGAGCCAAAAGTGCTGAGAGATGCAGTGGTTAAATTGAAACATGCTGTGGCAGGATGAAAGTAATCTTGTCCCTTACCAGGCCTTAATGCTTTGAGGCTTTATTTATTTTTTTTTCGAGTGGCTGCCATCTATGCTGTTTCTATCTGTGCTTTTAATAGAGATATTTTTATATGCAGAGATGTGTCAAGATGCCATCAGGTTAAATCATCCCATTTTGTATCATAACTCACTAGGTCAATAAAAAAAAAAAATAAATCTACAGTTGCGTTTTATTGAAAATTTTATATTTGAAGTGTTATTGAAGGTGCTGGAGCATAATAACTCCATGTAAGGGTCTATATCCCTTACAGAGAACCCTGCAATACAAAGAAGGATCAAATCCAAATTTTTTGCTGTTTCTGTGATACCAGTATGTAAAATATGAGGCAAATGAGAGATTTACCTGAATTGCCAAGACTAAGGCTAATCCATGATCTCTTTGCTTGATGTTTAAAAATAATGGCACTGTACATGCATAGGAATGGCATATGACATCTACCCTAAGGTTAGAGGAGCATAATGCTGCATCGCACTGTTTTTGAGAAGAGACCTTGATGTCTTGACTTGGTTACAACTCTGCAGCAGGGTAAATGTACTTCAGAGCTCTGTGGTAGATGGAAGTTAGAAACGGGTGTTTTGGCAGAGCCTACACATTTCTCTGGAACTTCTCAGCCAAGGTCTTTAGGAGTCTGAAACTCAGAAGAATCTGAACAAGGAAACACATTCCAACAAGAGAAGGAGAGCAGAGTAATTGCCCCAAAGCAATGATCTGGAAGAGCTAATCAAGGACCAGGGGTTTTTCTTTGAAGGTGGTTCTTGATTTACCTCAATAGTCTAGGCTCAGAAACTTTGTCCAGTTACTTTGTTTTATTTGGTTCATGCATGGTCTTACCTATGAAGTGACCCTTCCCACTGGCCAGGTAAAGCACAAGTGCTGTACTCTTGCAGGAGCTCTGTACCACTGCAGGCACAGCTGCGGTGCACAGTGGCACTGTAGTACAGTTAAGGAAAGGTGAGTATGCTCCAGCCCTAGTAGATGACGAGCAGTGTGGCAATACCAGTGTTTAACTGATGCTTTATCCTCCTCTATCCTATCCTACCCATCAAAGACCCTTACCTGCCCCTTTGCCAAGACTCAGTGGTGTGTTCACTGTCTGTATTGCTCTGTAGCCCAGCACATCTCATCCCTCTGGGACAGCATCCTCTCAGGAATCTTGACTGCAATTTCTGCAAATCTGTCAGAGTCAGCTTGATGATAAGACAGAAAGAGGTATCATCTTGAGCATGGGGTGCTGGGAGGCTGAGTACCTTGAAAGCTGACTTCTGAAATGAGTATAACCATATGTGGTGTGTTTCTCCCATGTGAAAACAGTTTATAGGGCAAAAGCAGATGTTATAGTTTGGTGTGTGTGAAAGATGCTTTGTGGCAGTGGTGGGTGTGCCGCTCTCTTTTCCTTCAAATGGCAAGAGAATCTGCTGCACTTTTTTTTTTTTCCTTCTCTTTTCCCCCCCACCAAATGGCAATTGAGTTTTGAGGAGGTTTATCTTTCCCAGAAGTTGTGGGTGAATTTCGAATTTCTGATGTGATTGCACAGTTTAGTGGTGGTTGGAGCCCTGCCGTTGCCTTATTCATCGGAGCTACTTCACAAGAGCGCAAAATACTTTAGAGGTATGACTTCCCATAGCATGCTAATCCAGTGAAGTGCTGCAGATTCGCTTGCTGGCACTGTTTAAATCCATAATGCAGCATCACCTGCCAAACCACGGGGCATAATGGAAGTGTTAATGAATGTACATATATACTCTCCCATGCGGCTGCAAGTTGAATGACTTAGGAGTCAAGGCAGAGAATTTAGGCTGAATGCAGAAGGAACCAGACATCTGCAGATGCAGATCTCTGCTGAAACTGGGCTGTGAGGGGTGGCCACAGGAGTCTAAAGTTGGGTCAGCTGACTTATAGGGTGCTTTCAAAGGTGTGTTGATTTTTGAGCTGCTGCTCTATGGATTAATCCACTCATGACGCTTGAGATGTAACTTGGGCATTCAACAACAAAATGCAGGTACTGAGCAGCACCAGCTGGACCCCTGGTATCTCTTTTCCGAAGTGGGGTTCTCATGGGATGCTTCTCTCCAGTGCTGGCAGGGTGAATGCACTTGATAGGAGAGTGGACTTGAGTTATGCAAGTGTAAATTCTGTTCCTCAAGGGCGGTTTGGCAGTTGCCTACTGGTTTGAGTGTCAAGGTGTGTGTTTGCCAGCAGGATGACTTGTCCAGGCTGGCACAGAGCGGAAGGAGAATAGCAGGGAAAGAGCTGACAGCCAAGAGGTTTGCCAAAGAGAGGGGCTAGGAAAAGGCAGCAGGGCTGGCCTGGCACATGGCTGGGATGCTGGCAGCGCATGTGCACCCTGTCTTCAGGCACATTCGCTGGAATGCTGTGGCTTTGCAAAACTCTGCATCACCATGTGTGAGGCAGAGAAGGGGGCTGCGCATCCACCCCTCATCCCATTCCTCATCCCTGTACCCAGCCTCGACTTCTGCCCACCCTCCTCTTTGAGACAAGCAGTTGGATTTGCCAAGTACAGCGTCACCTCCCCAGCATGCTGTATGTAAATGAGAGGCTTATGCTCTTGGCAGACACTGTAACAAGCCTGGAAAAAAATACTTTTATGGGTCTTGGGCTAGTGATGAGATCTTGGAGTCTTCTAAGTGACAGAGTAATGACATGGACCTGGGAAATGCCTGGAATAGCCTTCCACACAGTTCTGGGATTTAGCATCGTTAAAGTAAAGTAGGCCAAGTGCCTATTTGGGTAAACTTGGGAGATACCTGTTCCTCCATCTTCTGAATTTCATGCTGGTAAAGCTCACGTAAAGCTCCAGTCTTACAGATCAGCATATTCTCTGTTCTTCTGTACCTGTAAGTGAGTGTTAGATGTGTTGTGGGGAACCAGGAGGACTGTCCTTGATCCAGGAGCCTAGGAAAATTTACAGAGAGCTCTACAAGCCTGCCCTGGGCCTTGGGGCATAGAAGTATTGCAGAAACATCAGTGCTGCCCCATAGCAGCACATATAATATCACAGATATTTTCAGGGAACACTGTGATCCAGGGTGAGCAGGCAATGTGTCTCTTTTTCCGTAGGATATGTACACCAATAGTCTTTTTGCCTAGGAAGGACATAGTCATGAGTCAAGTTTTGGAAAAGATTTCCAGGTAGAAGACAGATTTTGGAAATAGCCTGGAGATCCCCACTGTCCTCACATTCCTCCATGTGCCCCTTGGACTTGATAGGATTCACCCATCCCCTAGTGGAAACGCTATTACCAGGGAACTTCACAACCATCAGCTCTTTGCAGCTGTCTAAGAGATGCAAAATGTGTTTGCCAGGAGGGAAGGGAGTCTTTAAAAAGCCATTTACATCCTGAAAGACATCCGGTAGCAACACTGGAGATGTAAAAAGCATTAAATACCGAATTGAGTCTGACTGGAAGACAAACCTGGAGCCAAATGTATTGATTGATTTGCAGGAGGGTGACTGGAATGAGATGGCCCTGTACCGTTTCTATCCATTAATCATCTCCAAAGCATCCATGGGTGCCATGAAGTCTGTGCCTTGGCTCAGCCCTGTGTGGACAGCATGGTGCCCGTAAGGCTGGAGGGCAACGAGCTATCAAGGAGCTGGGCAGAGGAGTGGATGCACCCCTTGTTTTGACAGGGGCTGTGGGACTGATGTGGGGAAGGCAGGGTGGAGCAGTGAGGAGGTCCATACTGGCCAGTCCTTGGTCCTACTTAGGATCCCCTCACAGCTCCATGCTGCAGCATGGGAATTTGTTGCCTGGACCACTTGTACCTGCCCAAGGTGATGCTGGTTGAGGCCAGGAGGGCTGTGCCATGCGCATCTGGCTGTGCCATGCGCATCTGGCTGCATCACCAGCATCAGGGCCGCATGCAGGCCGCAGAACATCTGGGTTGCAAACAGGGCATTGTTGAAGCACTGGGCTATTGCTTCAGAAACCTCTCTGAGTGGTATTAAGAGCAGCAAAATCACCCAGGGCAGTGAATTTGGGGTCTTTTTTATTGGCGTGTCAGTAGGCTGGGGTGTGTAGGAGGGAAGCTGCCCATTTCCAGGGATTGTGCAAGCAGGAAGGGCAGCTATTGGAATTTGAAGCTGCTTCCTCCACTGTAAATTTGTTCTTGCTGTGCTATCTCTGGCTGGGCAGCGCAGGAGAACATCTTGGCTATCTGCTTTTTTGCTACAGTATGTTTAGGTCAGCTTCATTGGTTCCATGATAACACAGGAGAGGCATTCCTGGCCTCACTAACGAAGAATTTGCAAGAGTAATACAGGAATCTGTCATCCCCTAATGTCTCCTGTGAGCTTTGGAAATAAATGAGTAAGGAAAGGAGTGGTAGATTTAAACACACAAGACGAGATGGAAGTAAAAGTAGCTGAGCCAGGCCTCAGTGAGCAGGATGCTCTCATTGCATACCTTCGCAAAAAGCTTGGATCAGCCTCCAGTGGACACCCCTAAACTGGGAACCATACAGTTTTATTTGAGGTCTTAGAGATACAGGAATGGATCTTGTGTAGCTGCTTTCTGGTCACATAAATGGATTCTTCTACAGAACTGGTAGTGGCAGAGCTGTAACTACAAATGACCCAAATCTGCCTGAAGTGTTGTTTTAAATAATAATAATGAAAAAATTAATCTGGCTTCTGCACTTGACTGCTGGCTTGTCAGAGTGACAGGACTCTTCTTACATATTTTGTAAAGGGCACTACATCACCAAGGGAAACAGGCTGAAGATTAATGGCGTTGTTGTGGGAGGTGGAGGAGGAGTTGGGAGAGGGAGGCAGAGTTGGTTTTGGATGACATTTGTCAATATGATTGACTCATGCTGTGCTGCACTTACATACAGGTTGGACACCAACCAGCACGTGCTTCCCACTGAAAACAAGTCAGTCTCTGAACCCAGCCTGGCCACGGGAAAGCTGCTGCTCAGTTCTACAGCAAGGTCTCCTCCTTACATCACTCAGGGATTTGCAGAGGGGGGAGATGGAGGCCGCCTACTACCTAAGCCATTTCCAGTGACGTGGCTCTTTATTATTATTATTTGTTCAGGCTATAATTCCATGTTTCCTGAAATAACTACCAAGTATTAATCAAGCAGCTACTGCCTCTAGCTGCCTTTTGTGTGAATCTCAAGTGCTTCATTACTCCCCCGGTGCATTTTCTTTCTCCTACAGTAAATCCGAGCAGCATCTGTGTGGTAGGGGAGGTGATGCAATTTTGGGTTGAAAGGGAGAAAAGGTCTGGCTGGCACAGGAATCAAGTGACAAGTTCAGGGAACACAGCACTTGGGGTACAGCATCTTTTTGCACAGGAGAATTGATGAGGCCACTTCCAGGACCCAGACTTACATCCCCCCACATTCAAAGCCCGACCAATTACATCTCTTTATTGCTTGGTAGAGGATTTTGTTTTTAAACGACAGTTGGTTTAAGACTTGCTTTTTTTTTTTTCCTCCCTTTTAGTAGCAATCTGATAGTGCTTTGATCACTACTCAAAAGGAAATGCCTGTAATTTCCTGTGCAGGTCTTACCAGGTGCTGGGCTCCATCAGATCTCCTGGAAGCTGATGGGAGTTGAGAGAACCTGTTAGAATCTGCCTTCTTAGAAAACCTCAGAGAGTAGAAATTTCATTTGGGTTTTGAAAAACTTAATGCCAGAACTACAAAGGGCATTAGACTCTGGCTTCCCACATGGCACCTGTTCCATGCTGACTTCTCACTGAAGACTGGAACACGGTCCAGCTTTTTTTCAGTGTGTCCTTTTTGAGGCATTAACTGGGAAGGAAATCTGACAGACTGGAGAAAACTTGGCTAAGAGTTAATCATCTTTATTTAATAATAATTGTCAGTGGTTTTTCATACACCTACCAGTCCTTTGGACATGGTCATGCCTTCTTGAGGGAGAAGTTCATTCAGTCCTGATTGGCATGACTCAAGGGAAGCAGCAGCCTCCTAAAAGGACATGTCCTGTCTTTCAAGGATTCTTAGTAGCTCCTAGCCCAAGGGATTGCCTACAACACATTGAGCTGAACTATTTTGGTACCTGGCTAGTGTCTCTGGGTGTGTCATGGTGGTTGTGTGGCTACAGCCAGCAGTCTACAAGAGAAACAGAGAGGGAAGTGTTCAGATTTTGCAGAGTTTCAGCCCTGCAGGCATTGCGTGGAGCTGCTAATGCTTACAAAGTGGCTGGATAAAAGGGCGTAATCGAGTGAGCTGTGGGTAGAGGAAGAATTCTTAATTGCAACCGTAGGAGTAGTTGGCAGCTTCAGTGGCTGATAGTCTTCCTCAGCCTCAGGTGAGATTGGTGACCTCAGCTTGGTGGCGGAGCTCTGGCAGGCCATGGGTGAAGAGCCATGGACCAAAACAAGCTGATGATAGGAAAATTGCCTTCCCCATGGGCTGATGGAATTGGTCAGCATTCATACTTAGCCATTAGTATGTGCTAAATCTCAGCCTGTTGCTGACATGGACATAGGCTCCCTAAAGTTGTCTACTTTGGAGAGCTGCAGAAGAAGAGGAGGGAGCCGGTAGTTCCCACAGAGACCTTGCTGTAGCTTTTTCTGGAGGTTTCATAACAGAATTAAGCAATTTGTGTTGTATGTTGCCATGGAGACGGTAAATCACTGTCATGCTGGTCTTCTCAGTCAGGGAACCAGTGTCTTTAATTGCACTAACCTCCCCTGCAAATCCAGGGCTTGGTTCTGAGCTGGCTGACCTTCTGTAACGGCCTTGCCCTGGCAGCTCAGCCTCCAGGACAGCAGAGCTGGAACCAGGGAGGGGGGTGCCAGTACACTTGAATATCAACTATCTGGGGCTCATTTTATTATTGTCATATGTGGCCACAGCTCTGCTCAGAAGCTGTGCTCAGACTCACTTGCATTCAGGGCAAGTTTTGTAATGAGGATGGGGATTAGATATACTGCCTACATTTTGTGGGGCTTGGTGATCCAGTCATACAAACTGAGCTAAATTTGGTGGTTTTGTGTTACATGGCTGCTCCAAGGGGATAGTTGAGCCCTTCCAGTCCATCTCCATGTCCAGACAGGTAAATGGGCTTTTATGGAGTTTATTCTGCCTTCTATAAAGAAACCTTTTTGCTGAGGAGGCTTAGCCTCAGTGATGCCCTTGGATCAGTGTTTTTTTTTTTTCTTCTCATCCGCCTACCCCAGAAGTAGCCTCACTTCTGGCTGTCTCAGCATTACTGGCTTGTGCTGTCAGGACAGCAGTCTTACCAGTGCATATGAAGATGGTTGTATAAATCAGCCTCCTTCCAGTGACTAAACCAGAGCTCTGGCAGCACTTGTCAGTGTAGGGTATGGATCCTTCTCGTGGCTCCTTCAAAATAAACAACTATATAAATTGTAAGATGATTATCATCACAGCTTATTAGTGTATTACCACATGCTGCTTTGTATTCAGACAATAGATAAAAATATTTGTGCTTCATTTTTCCCAGTCAGATCTGCAGCAAACACACTTATTCTTGCTCCCATATGAGGAGGACTGTGTCAGCGCTCTTGCCAAAAACACATGAAAATCGGCCCAAGTCTTGTGCACTTGCCTGAAGTTCTGTGCACCTTTGTGAGTGTTTAGTTCCTTTTCCAGGAAGTGTTATACGTTGTTTTAAAGGTTTGAATCATGAGCTGGTTAAGTTTAGAATCTTATCAAGGCTTGAGTTGTCTTCTTGCTTTGGTTATCAGGGCAGGTGGATGGGTAGAGGGACTGAAGTGCTTGACTTTTGGAGGGTTTTCATTATGTACATGCATGGCTGGAGCATGGGACCTGCCATCTCAGTAGAAAGAGGAATGTTTCCATGAGCAGTAGAAACAATCCTGCAGAAACATCTAAACTTGCTGCCTTTTGGTACTCAGTAGACGTTTCCATCTGTTGTGCTAGCATTGCCTAAACGACGGGGAGTTGTGATCACCAAACCAGCCTACAGTTCTTGATTTTTCTTTTTTCTTTTTTTTTTTTTTAATTTTTTTTTTTTTCAGTTCGGTCCTTGCTTTTTTCCCCAGGCTACATAATACTCAGTCTGGTGGCTCAGACACACAGCATGCCCAAACTTTGGGAAACAATGGGAGGTGAATGCCCTGATTCAGCCAATAAGCATGTTGGGCAGAGACACAGTTTGTACAATGGCCTAAACATTATCCTAGTACTTCAGGGAGCATTTCATGCAAGATAAGCTTGAGGTTTCTTAGGAGCAGGTTAAAGGGCTGGTACAAAATGTCAGTGAAAATGTAATGCTTGTTGCTGAGCAGCAGCTTGTGGTTTTGTGAGGTCAAAAATTGTGCTCAAACAGAGTATGTTTTTCACATCCACGGACTGTCCCCCACCATGTCAGTAACAATCAGTCTTTCATGCTGCCTGGCTGGAGCTGCTCCACCGTGTAAAGAAGGATGGGGTGAAATCTTGGCCATGGGCAAAGCAAAAAATTGTCATCAAATGTGTTGGAAGGAGGGATAGAGCTTTAGCCAGGGTCTGTGTCTCAAAAAGCGTGTGAGGATCATCTGACCCAAGACAGATTACACAGAGATAAAACTTGGTCTTTCAAGCAAAAATTAGGCATTTAGTTGAAATTCATAGGTTTTTCTGTAGCCCAGGCTGCTATGTATTGATGTATGGTCTTGTAAATACAAGAGAGTGGCTTACTCAAAAATAGGGCTAACAAACTTTTCCTTGGGGTTGTGAGGAAATGCAGTAAGACTGTTTGAAACCTCAGCTGGTGCTTGGTCTTCTCCCCATTCAGCAGCTGTTGCTTGCAGTGGAAATTCTTGCTGTTCTCAAGAATTTCCTCCAAGGGTAGTTTAGAAACAAGCAGATTTGATCATGCTTCTTTCTTGCTCTGAAAGTGTTGGTTTGTCTCAACTTGGACAAGAGGCCTTTGCAGTTCTTAGACTCAACAATCTCATCCTCTGTGTTGTCCTTATAGGCTTTTCATTTTAGAGGTGGTATGGGGTCTCCAGTGTACTGAAAGAACATGAGACCCCCAAGTTTGCCAGGTCAAAAGTGCTTTTATGGTTCAATATTTTGGATTAAACGGAAGTAATTATTTTGGAGAAAGGGACTACAGAAACCGGAAACTAATCTGGATTAGGGGATTATGTTCTTGTCTTCTAACAAGAACAGAGTCAGTTTCTGTGCAACACCTGGCCCAGCTGTGGCACAGAGCACATCAGCTTTTCTTGGTGGTTTCTGAGAATGAAAAAGTTAAAGTTGTCTTTTTAATGAAAAAGAAATCCCTAGGGTATTGGGAGAGCCTCCAAAAGCTTGTGTGGGGTGGTAGGGATACAGACTGGACAGTTCTGGAGGTTGCCCCAGGGCAGTCCTGGTCCCACCTCAGTGCTGAGCTCAGCCAGCACCTGCAGCCCAAAGAGCACCAGCAAAAGCAGAATGTCTGGGAGCAGGTGCCTGCAGGTGTCACCACAGCTGCTACTGCACTGAACAGTTTTTTCCAGAAAACTGTTACCAAGAAAATCAACTGCCTTGTCTTGAGCTGTATCATTATGATAGATTTTTTTATTATTTTTCTTATTAGGTGTGTGAAAGACCTCCCAGAAAATGCAATGGTCATTCACACCTGGGCTGTGGCCACCTATTTCCTCTGTGATTTGAGTCAGCATCGCTGCTGCCCATGGGTGGGTGGAGGGCACTTATATGTACAGAACCTCCCGCCTGGCTTCTCCTTAAATGAGCAGTCTCTGCTGCTGAGTGTTGAAATGAGCCAGTCAGCAATGGCTGCCTCTTCTCCTTTCTCCTCATACTCTTGCAGCTGCCCAGTTTCAGCCAGTGGATTTTTTTCTTCTTTTTTTTAGGAGACAGCTCTGAGGTGAGGAGAGCAATGTGACCATGCTGCTGGGAAACTGCTCTCCTGGCTGTGTCACAGCCACAGACATCAGCCTTCCTGCCACAGCAGCGTTGAGGGTTTTAAAAAAAAGCAAAACAAAAACCACCTGTCATTCCTGGCCTGCTGCCTTCTTGTTTTTATTTCTCAAACCTGACAGTGAAAGAGAAGAAAGCAGCTAAGTGTGATTTTGCCTGCTGGCAGAGCCAGGATTGGACCTTTAATTCCAGTTTCATCCATCACCGTTAGTTCTGCCTGCAGATCTGCCCCAGGATGTAAAATGCCATTTGATGTTTGCTATACCTTTGGTTAAGCAGTGAGGAATAGCACAACTCTGGCTTATCAATGGTTTTTGGTCACTGACAACAGGAAACTATCAGGAGCTTGACAGGTGCATTGAACCAGGGTGATTCTTTCATGGCCATTTGGACCCAGCTCCTTTAGGAAAGGTATTCAATGTCTTAGGTGCATTTGGTGGCAATCAGCAATCCTTGTAGAGAAGGCAGGAGTAAATAAGGCACAGTAGTGAGTTGTCTGCAATTGTGAGTGCTGGATCTGAATTGGAATAGAAGGGTCCGTGGTGATGCTGCTGTCCAAAAGGATTTTGGATGTCAGAGCTATCTTCATTCTCACTTCTCAGGCAGTAGGTAAAAGCTGCCTTGTGCATATTGTCCTCTCTTCATTGCTGGTGAGTGATTGGAGATGATCTCTTTCTCCAGCAGGTTCAGCACACTGGAAGCATGGCTACAAGTGCCGTTCCCAGTGAAAACCTCCCCACGTACAAGCTGGTGGTTGTTGGAGATGGTGGTGTGGGGAAGAGTGCCCTCACCATTCAGTTTTTCCAGAAGATTTTTGTGCCAGACTATGACCCAACTATTGAAGACTCCTACCTGAAACACACGGAAATAGATGGCCAATGGGCAATTCTTGATGGTAAGCAAGCTACTCTCATGATCCCCTTTCCCTTCTAGCTGAGCATAATTGCAAATAGACCTCAGTGTCTCCCATAGCATGTTGTGTCCCTGTGTCCCTCCTGCTCTGCTGCGGGCTGGCAGGAGCTGGAGCTGCAGTGCGTGGTCTGCAGCTGGTCTCCTGTGGAGTTTGTGCTTCCACTTGCATTGGTTCCAGTTCTGCACAGAAATGCTTCTTGCAGACTTGTGAAAACCCACAGGTTCTCATTAACATTTGGAGTAGGCTTCTGCAAAGGGTGAATTACAGCACTGCCAGGTGGCTGTTGCTAATGATACTTCGTTGTGGTTGAGCTCATCCCCTGGGAAATAACAGTGAGTGGGTAACTGAGTGAGGGTTATAACAAGAAAAAACATTTAATCAAAACTGTTGTCCACTGATGGTGAAGAATTGTTACAGCTCTTAACTCCAGTCATTCAGGTGTGATGTTTTCATATTTAATTACCTGTTTCATTTAAATATGGGTAGGGTACCAGCCTGGAGATCTGTTGAAACCAAGAGTTGTCCATTCTTTGAGGAAAAACTGCCTTTTTTTTTTTTTTTAAACAAAACAACAACAGTGAAACACACCAAAAAAAAAAAAAAAAAAAAAAAAAACAAAAACAAA
>VZRN01005011.1:238312-291896 GCA_013397935.1 Dasyornis broadbenti
AAAAAAACGACCAAAACCAAAGGGTCTTGATTAGCAAGTGAGAAGAAAGCCCTGTATTACCCAAAGCTGCAGCTTGTTCATTTGTTCTGCATGAGGCAGACTAACCACAGCTATAAAGGGAATCTTGCTCTTAAATGTTGTAAGTTTTGTTTTGCTTTATACAATAATTAGGTAGTGCATAAAAGCAAGCAAGTATTTTGTGCCTTAATTATCCAAGTGCATGTATGTGGCTATTAGCATAACTGAACTAAATTTAGCCTTACTTGTGCTGAGTTCTACCTCCACCCTCTTGTCAAGAAGGCACTCAAGATCTTTGTCTCTGCATAACTGTCATTGGTGTGTGGGGGCTTGTCATGAGTGGTGGAATATGGATGCTGGTGGGGTTTGCTGTGAAGACTGTTAGCTTGGTCTGGAAACTTGAGATCTTAGTTGCACTCTTAAGGATTTATCAGACATAATTTAGTGAGTACAAATAGCCACAAGTCCTTAAAAGAACAGCTTTTATTCAGTATTAAAAACTAAAAACAGCAAACAACAAAACAAGTTAATCTTGCCAACATTTGTTCATTTGAATATGTTAATAGTTGACATGAGAGAGTATTTGTGAAATTGGTGCTGAAATGTCTCTTCTTGTCACTTGCATCAGTGATATCTGCTCTCAATTGAGCATCACATAATGTATCCATGCATCCTTATTTTTAAAATGCCAGTCCTGTATAAAAGAAAAATCCAATCCTGCTGTAAATTAAATTCATTATTTTTAGTCCAGGATCCAGCCCTCTAAAATGAGCAACCTTTATCTTCACTGGTATGCCTTGTGATCTGTTCTAACAGTACCTGCTGCTGTACACGTTAGTGTTGGCTGTAGCATCCTGGGTTTTGCAAATTATTGAAAAGTAGAAAAGGCATCTTTCACTGAATATTTGGAATTTTTATTTAGACAAAAACAAAAAACAACCAAGCCCCAAACCAAAACAACAACAACAAAAAAACCCCTACCAAACCTGATCTGAGTTGGAGTGGTGAAGTGGTGAAGGAAATTGTTTTCCAACAAGCAGAAACTTAACCCTTTGTTTTAATGAAAAAGCCTTTCTTTATTCCTCAGATGCAGCTTATTGGCTGTACTTGTGCTGAACTGAATTCAGCTGTGGCATGTTGGGAATCCCTGACCTTCCAGTGTTCGTGTGCCCACAGATGCTTCACAGCCAGAGAAGTGAAACTGCAGCTGCTTCTCTTTCCTACTGCTTGAGATTTGAAACAGCCAGAATTTTGGAAGAAAGGCAATATTCTTGCTTGAAAAGTGATGTGAACCTTTTCCATCTGCCCAGTAGAAACAGGGCAGCAAGATTGACTAACACACATGTCGTTTGCCTCAGCTCTCTGTCACAGGCTTTGGATCCAGGCCATTCTCAGAGGTCACCATATACTGGGACAGCTGCTCTTGTTGTGGTTACATGAATCAGTTATGGTATAAAATTAGGGACAAACATGATAGGAAGGGTAAAGATGCATCATGATAAATCCTAGACTTTCCAGTTGTTCTTTATGACCAAAGCCTTTACAAACTGACGTTTCATGCAGTGCTTGGTGGGAAGAAGCAGCTGCCCACCCCCGAAATAGGAACTGGTTTTAGAACATGAACAACTAAGTGAGGACATAGCATGAGGGGCTCTATAAGTTTTGAAGTTTTCAGAAACAGTTATTTTTTAAAAGCCAAATACATAGACATCCAACAACTTTAAAAAAGGGGGAAACAGCCCACCCTTTTCCAGGCTGTTGCCTGAACAGTTTTGTACAAAGCATCTCAAGCATTTTGTAAGTGCATCAGCATTATGTTGTAAAAAATTCCTTCTGCTAGCCAGCTTGCATAAAGCATTTGGCTTCCCTCCATGAAGACCTCCACCCACATTTATTCAACAGCACTAACTGGCAACATGATGAAATGTTTGACTTGCATTTTTTTCCTTTCCTAAAATCTCTCACTGAAAGTAGACTAAAATGGAAGTGGATTTTATTTCACATTTTAGATCTTGGAGCAAAAGCTACATTCAAAATCTTTTACATTTGTTCTCTGGCTTGGGCATGTCTCACCACAGAGTTGTCTGTGATAGTTCCCTGTCTCCCAGTAGACTGTGGGACATGTGTTTGCTGTGTTCAAGTCCAACACTATACAAAACCACTTGATTGTTGACCTTATGCCAGCTTTAGAAGACCATCGATGCAGTGTTTGGAGGACAAGTGGTGTAGAGTGGAAAAGGGCACTTAACCTGAATCAAAGATGCACAGGCAATTTGTGGCTAGCCCATTTTTTGGTTGCTGCCACTCTAATGAGGTTTTAGGATCAGCTTTCAATTTTCTCTGCATATGTTATCTTCATTTATTCCCTGCTCGTCATGCTGAAATCAGCACAGGGATGGGCTTGGTGAAATGCGCTCACACTCAGGTGCTGTACAGACATATGAGGTCAGAATTAAGTGGGGGCCAGGGTTAATCTGCTTTGATTAGCTCTTGCTCCAATTGCGTTGCTATGATTAATTTTGTACACTCCTTTTTGTGTGCAGGCTAATTTAGCAAGTAGCAGAAGATTTCTTTTGGTGTGGCTGCAAAATGCCAGTCTGGAATTATTAATCTGGGCATGAAGCCAAAAGTGGTATACCTTAATATGGCAAAAAATTCCCAGTGGTTCAGAATTCCTTATGGCTCATACACCACACAGAGATAGAAAGGTGACAAGCAAAGGGAGATGAAGAGATGACCACAAGCACATGGCTTGGGCTTGTTGGGGTATTGGGCTGAACTCTTTAGCTGTCACTAGGCCTGTGCGAATTGGTACTAGCCAAACAAGGAATTGTGTTGGATGCAAGGAAGCTGTGGTCTCCCTTCTCTTTCCTTCTCTTTCTCTGGTATATGATTTTGATGAAACTCTCACAGCCTAGAAGTTGTCTTTCTGCTCCTGAGCTTCAGTTTCTCTTCTAGTTCTCTTCCCAAGACCTCCTCCCAGTCGCTGGGTGCCCTTGGGCTGGGCTGTACCTGCACAGCCTGGTGTTCACCCCTGTGCAGTCACACCAAGCTCCTTTCCTTCCCCCACATTCTCTCTGCCCTTCCCACCTGTCCATCCCATGCATCCCTTTTTGTTGAGGGTTTTTGCTGCTAGTCATCCCTGGGCACACTGTCTGCTTTTCTTGGGAAACTTGGGATCAACTCAGCCATGAGGCCAAAGGGAGATCAAAGGTCACTTCAGACTTGCAGGCAGAAGGGTTGGTCTGTGGCTCACTTGCTTCTTTTTCTTGTTAATGTAGACTTTCAGTAGCATCACTGAGAACATTAAAATTCAAGTTAAATTTGTATTTTCATTCTTTCATTTGTGTGTACAACATTTCCCCTCCCTTAATTACTGGGATTTTGCAGCCATGAAAGAGGGGGTTTTGTCTTGTGTTGTGGGGATTTTTTTCCTGCCAGGAAAATTTTGATGTTGCAACATGGAAAACACAAGGCTTTGAATACTTGCCCTTTGTTAGTGAAAGAGCTCCTTTAAGGGCTTGTATCTTTATTCTGTTTATTGATGTGGAAGCCTTTCTCCCGAAGATCCCTCTGTTCTTTTTGCTTAAAGAAAGGGCAAGAATTCAAGTACTTGGGTTTTGCATGTTGTAACATCTGTGTATTTAGCTAGGGCACAGAGGAAGGGCACATAAAAGCCCCAGTGTCTCCCTATAGTGTTTTTTGCTGAGGAAGGCTGTCATGCCAGGGGCAGTGTGGCTATGTCTAAGAAGGAGCAGAAGCATCAGAGTGACCAAGTAAAGCATCTGCCTTGCCTTGTGCATGGCAAGGACACTTCATACCTCTTCAAGGTGACTTGGGGTGTGGGGATACAGAATAGGAACTGTGACCCCAGTACTCCCCTCTGTGCAGTGCCCAGAATACCAGTTCCTCTGCTGAAGGCAATGGCTGATAGTGTCTCCCACGGTGCTGCTGATGGAGGGAAGACAGAGACTGTGGAGGTGGCTTCCCTCAGCCTGAGGCTTATTAGTTTGACTTGGCAATTCAAGTTAAATTTTCCTATGAGCTTAGGTACCAAGCTGCAGGACAGTGAAACCCAAAGGTTGAAGGACAGAAAATGGGTTAACTTGCCTGTCAGCTCATCTTTGTCCCCTCAAGACGCCAGGAACAGTGGAGAAACTCTCTTGAGGTGACCTATACGCCCAGCTGCCTAGCAATGTAAAGGTAAAGACGTAGGAGGAAATTGTGCCCAGATATGAAAAGAGAAGAAAACTCACCTGCACAACCAGATCTGAGCTCCTTGAAGGCTGGGAAGGCTGTGTTTGAACTGAATCCAGCCTAGGCTCCAGAAAAAGCAATGCCATTGTTGACTTAAGAGTTCATAATATGTTTCTGCCCTTGGTTTAGATTCACATGCCTTTGTCTCTGGATTGGCACTTGGAGCACTGTCAGTTGCAGAGACATTGCCACATGATACACCTTGAAGAACCAAGTGCTTCTGTTTTGGACCACAAATTCCAGTGTATTCCTGGGCCCCTGTGCCTGCTCAGAAGTGCTCTCTAGGCAGCTGCACTCTTGCATAACCCATCAGGACTCACAGGAAAATAGTGTGGAGTGCTCTAAAGGGGCAGGATTCAATTAGCAAGATGTTCATCACAGCAGCTAGGGGTCACATCCACTGGAAAGTGGAAAAGGCCATCTCTTCACTCAGCAACCTCTTACCTGCAAGAGAGGAGACCTCCCTGCTGGGCTCTCACAGCCTAATTGCTCTTAGTTTAGTCTCCAGCTGGTCTCATGATAGCTGTAAATGGCTTTGCCCTCTTTGGATGTCTGTTCCTACATCAGATATCGTCCTTGATTTCTCTCTCCTTCACCTTACCCAAATGCTTTCATTAATGCCCCTGCTTGCTTCTTTGGTCATATCTGTGAGATCTTCACCAAGTTTTCTGTTGAAGTCCCTGACAAATACACTGTGCAGATTCCGGTTCTTGGAAGGATGCAGTAGGAGAAACCTGCTGTACTTTGGTCCAGCCTTGTTTCCACGTTGGTATTTATGTACTGCCAGTGGGGTAACTGCTGGTTTAAAGTGTACCAGCTCACAGTTCTCTTCTCATGGTTATTTCTGTTTTCTGGCATCCTGGTCTGCACAAACAGGAATTTTAAAAGAAGGTGAATGCTGGCTAATGTGCTGTTGAGGCACCCACAAGATCTACCCACTTGCTCTCCCCTGCCACACTTGGGCAGAGGAGAGAAAAATAATTAACACACCCAGGGCTCATGAGTTAAGAAACTGGGAGAAGACACACTTAGGGCAAAATTCAGGGCTGAACTTAAAGTTACAAAGTGATTTATTGCTAACACAGTCAGAGGAGTAAATGAGAATTGAAATAAAACCTTCAAAGACACCGCTTCTCCGCTCACCCCCTTCCCTCCTTCCCAGCAGCAGCACAGGCAGAGAAGGCATGGAGGTGTGGGTAGGCCAGTTCATCACTGAGATCTCCTTCCGCTGCTCAGGGAGAGAAGTCATTTCCTCTGCAGAGCCATGGGTCCCAAATCTCACAAACAGCAGCCTGCCTGAACCTGCTGCAACGTGAGCTCCCTCCACAGGCAGACAGTCCTCCCAAAACTGCTACAGCATGGGGTCACTTGTCCACAGGGTACAGACCTCCGAGGCCAGGCTGTTCCATCTCGGGAGCAAGGCTTTTCTCTTTACTGGGAGTCCTGCTGGACCAGTCTCTTTCAGGCATCCACCCACTCCAGTGTGGGGCACTCAGTTCAATCTCGGATGCCAGGCCTCTTTTTCCACTGGGACTCCCACTGGCCTCCTCCAGGCATCCACCCGCTCTGGCGTGAGGCACCTCCCCATGGGCTGCGAGTGGAAATCAGCATCCCCTGTGGGCCCCATGGGCTGCAGGGGGCCAACCTGCTCCACCATGGTCATCACCACTGCCTGCAGAGGAATCTGGGCTCTGGTGCCTAGAGCACCCCCTCCCCCTCCTTCTCCACTGACCTTGGTCTCTCCATGCTGTTTTCCCTCACATACTCTCACCTACTCCTCTTCCTCTGGCTAAAAAGAAGTACATGCCCCCACTGTCTTGATCTCTTCTTAAATGTGTTATCACAGAGGCATAACCAACATCTTTAATTGGCCCAGCCTTGGTCAGCAGCATGTCCATCATCTTCAGAGCCATCAGGGCTCTGCTGGACATGGGGAAAGCTTCGAGAAGATTCTCATAGAAGCCATTTTTGTGGGCCCCCCCACTAGCAAAAACTGGGCCAAGCAAAACCAACACATGTGCTAAATCTCCTCACCCCTTTGGGAACCCAATCACCTTCCCAGTTACCCCTTCCCAAGATTTCTCCTTGCTACTTTCCCATTTCTGTGGTAGGAGTCTTCTTGAAGGTTTTATGCCACCAGATAACACCACAAGCAAAGCCACTTACATCTGGCCCTTTTTCAGTGCTGATGCTTTCCAGGATGTAGTCTGATGCCTACAAAAGATCCAGATCACACTCTCCTCTGTTGTTTACAATTCTCAAAGCACAGAAGTGTTATGCTGGGCGTTTGCCTTGATGAAGAGCACATTTAAAGTTAAAATAAGGACTTTGTCTGGTCATCTACAAGATGCTTAGCTTTGTATGAATAACCCATCTGAGATTAACCTTAACCTTCACTGCTGCATGTCTTTTACTTGCACTTTCAAAGTGCCATTTTAAATGCTGCCTGAACTTGCTCACCTTTTTATCAATGCTGCAAGTGAATTCCCTTTAAATAGCAGCTGCTGACGCAGCAGCTCTGCCTGTGTTTAGTGTGATGCCATGGCCAAGATCCAGGCAATGTAGGAGAGCTCCATGCGGTGGGGTGTCCCCACAGCCCCCACCAGGGCTTGCCCCCTCTCCCAGGGAATGTAGAGCTTTAGAGGGGCAGCAGCTGGGGATGGGTTGATGGATGCAAAGGCAGAGCTGGATGCTTCTTTTGTGTTTCATGGGAGGTTTGCAAATGTTCCAGAGCTAGGGGAAGTCCCGAAGCAAATTGCCAGGATACAGCACATCCATCTCCACCTTCCTGCCCACAGCTTGTGCTGGGGTACCTGCCCTGTCTTAGGGGTAGGGAGGGCAGGAGGGCTCGGCTCCCAGCAGGGAGCTCTCCCACTCCACCGCAAGCTGGATTTGTGTGTTGGTTGTCAGCTCTCAGCCCTGCCCTGACACTGTGTCTAGCTGCTGCAGGAGTCAGATGAGGGCAGCCCAGCCTCTCTGTACAGGTTGGGCAGGTAGGAAAGATTAATTTCCTCTCCTGTCCCAGCTACAGAGTCCTGGCCTTATTCCATGGTAGCAATTCTGCCCGGGGCATAGAAATTTACCAGCACATGCAGTCTCTTTGGGTTGTTTCTCTATTTCCTTTTTTTTTCCTTTTTCTTTTTTTTTTTTGGTACCATTCTTAAGAATAGCCTGAATGCTTTTGAGCTGAGACCCTTGTTTCCTAGATTTAGAGGGAAGGAACAGGATAAAAGGCCGTGGAGAGACTCAGGTGACTTTCCAGCAAGCTTGGCAAATAAGCCTAAATCTCAGGGTCTTTGCAAGAACACAGAAGCTCTTTTTACCTTAGGAGCTCATGGAAACAGACATTCAAGACCAGTTAAGGCAAGAGAACAAATAAGGCTGAAGGCTTTAAAGGGCCTGGCATCACCAAGGAAGGTTTCCAGGTCTTCCAGAGTAGCTGTCTCTCCTCCAGACATGCAGTGGAGGTGTGTGGCTGGCTTGTGGGGTGCGCTGTGATGTGCAGTGTGTCCACCTGTGCCCACCTGTGCTGATGCAGCAAAGTGGTCTTTATCGTGGCCCCATCTGGAAACTGGGGCAGCCTGAGTACTTACCCCTACAGGGAACACCTTGCTGGGACTGTGGGCCTGTCAAGACTAGACAAACCTGTATCAAGCCCTGCTGCTCTGTCAGCAGTATGCTCCTGCCACAGTCTCCATCCACGGGTGCCCTGCACTTTCCCCATCACTTGTGGGCAGCAGATGCTTATGCTGTGGCTGTACAGCAGAGGCAAAAGAGTTTTCCACCCAGCTCAGTTGACTGGGATGTGAAAATGTTCCCAGTCATCATGAAGGTTCCACATTGGCCTCTGGGGTGCAATGATGCATTAGGACTTCTACTTCTGAGCAGCTGATGCACTTCGAGTTTACCTCATGTTTGTACTGGCACAGCCTAAACAGATGAACTCCTCTTGCACCCTTCTCCTGCCAGTCAAAATCCTATGTACAAAGGCTATGTACAAAGCTGGGGCTCGAGAATTATCGCTGATGTGTGTATCAGTATGTGGTGTTTACCCAGAAGGCTGGGGTAGCTTGCTCTGCAGGTGGCCCATGATATAGCTGATGGGACCCCCTGTGAGATAGATCCATGGAGAACCAGTGAGTTATGGTTCCATTATCAGACTTTAATCTAGTGGGGAGCAGCATCTGGGTGGCTGTCACAACTGAGATGTTTTAGGAGATTTGAGCATGGATTTATTCACAGAAACGTGATCACTGTATTGGATATGCAAGGCACTTAAAGCTTTTCCATCTGTTTTAGTTACCTCCTTAGTATCAGCACACCATTGGGACTAAATATTTAAGGGGAGTTCCCCAAGGCTGTACTGTCTCACCCTGAAAGCATAAAATTGTCCAGAAATAATATCCAGGTGTTGAGAAAAGGAAAATGTTTGTAGCTATTACTTTAGGTTGTCTCCCAGCTCTGCTTCACCATGCATTTTGTAGGTTATCCCTGACATTTAAACAGGCTTTTACCTAATCTTCCAGTCTTGGGTTTTATTGGCTGGGAAAGAAAAAAGTTGAAGGGCTGTGAAATATTTTCAGCCATATCTTGCCAGAGGAGCAACTCCCCACATTCAGTGGTCAATATTTGGTACTGGAAAAGGAAAATGAAATCCACATAGTCATCTTCCCCTCCAGCTGGTCCCAACTTAGGCACGCAAGGATGAGTGGGGTCTGGGACAGAAACCCCCTTGTCCATGCAATTTGATTTCATCAGATCTTACAGTCTGTGAGCAAGCCCAACAGAGGCAGAAAGGACACAGGACCCATAGTGGTGCCAGGAGCAACAGGTCACTCACAGTAACTAAAAACCTTTGTCTCCTCTGTCCTAGTTCTGGATACTGCAGGCCAAGAGGAGTTCAGTGCAATGCGGGAACAGTACATGAGGACTGGAGATGGTTTCCTTATTGTCTACTCGGTGACAGACAAGGCCAGCTTCGAGCACGTAGACCGGTTCCACCAGCTGATCCTCAGAGTCAAGGACAGGTGGGTGCCATAGGGCCGGGCACTGCCTAACCTGCCAGGTTCTCACTGCCCTGCAGACCATCCGGGGCGGATGGTTTCACACCTCACCCTAACTTCTGCCTTCTGGGTGTCCTGAGACAAATCCTTGTGTAGGGGTTCACGGACGTAAATGTAGCAAGTAGGAAGTGGTTTACCGTTTTTGATCAGCATGAAGTGCTTTCAGTGTTACAATGGAGTGGGAATGCGTCTGGAAGGGAGATACTTCTGCCAGAATGGTCTGGTAGAGCAGTGTGAGAAAGGTAGATGAGACACCTTGGAAGGTAACCAGCTCAGCTCTGAAGAGGGAGGAAGGATGATCTGTACACAGTGCAGGCACTTTGGAGTCACCAGCAGGGAGTCAGCAAGCATTTGGTCCTAATTATTTTGTGTGTCCTGGCACCATCTTCTTTTCCCTGGCTTGTGCCAAACACACCTTCAAAGGCCCTGCATAATTTGCGGGTGTGAACAAGTGTCTTGAAGGGGAAAAAACTCATGATGGAAGGAACTGTATTTCTTACCAGAGTTGTAATGTAGTTAATGCACTGTGCTCTGCAGCAACCATTTGCACAGAATAAAACATCTCTGTGTGCCTGGGGAGACAGCAAGAAACATCGCCTCTCCCCTCCTTACATGTGCAGGGGAGAAGGCAGTCCTGGGAGTTTAATCATGGTAAATAAATGTGTCCTGGCAGAGTGAGGGGATGCTGCTGGTTTATCTCCAAGATAACTCCCTCTTCCCATCCTGGTTCAAGAGGCGATGGATCTATCTTCACTGGGTGGAGTGTGAATTAAGCTCTATTATGTCTGCAGCTTTGAAACGCTTAGATTTTCCGTTCATAATGGCTTTTAATTATGGAAGTCATCAAGAAAAGTCACCAGAGGGTTTGGGCCTTGTTGCTGGCTTCCTTTCACAGCTCTGAATAACTTCCCCACAGGAAGGGTGGACTCATATCATGTGAGGTTCACAGCTGACAGCTCTTCTAGTAAAGCATCCAAAGCATAGCCCACAAGAGTGAAAAGTAAAGGAAAAATTACCCTTTGATTTCATTTAAATGAAGAAGAATGTCAGTCACTCAGTCAGCCTCTCAGATCACAGCAGTCTAAGCACTGCTGGCTTAGCTTGGGGTAAAGTAAATCTTTTCCAGAAAGCTGAAAGAGACAGGACAGAAGTTCCTGTAACCTGCCCCAGTCCAATGCTGGTTTTATCTAATGTAACTTGGTGAAAATAAGATGCAGCGTTCACTGTTTTGCTCTGGACTGAAACTTTTACCCTCCATACACTATGCAAATGCCGCAGCAGCGTGTGAGAGGCAGGAAGTGAAACAGGCTGGTGAGCTTGTTTGTGTTTCCCTGCTCAGCGAGACTCCGAACATGAGGAGCGTGTTAATGCTTCATCCAAAACCTGAGCTTGGTCAGAAAATCAGCAGTGGCAGCAGCGTGAGTAAAAAAAACCTCCTGCCAAACCCACAGGTAGCTGGGAGCAGAGCATCGGCCTGATTTTCAGGCTAGCAGGCAGTTTAGGCAACTTAAAATCCAAAAGAATTGCAGGCTGCTGTCTTAGCAGGGCTGTTCAAAGCTTTCCTCCCAATTCTTTCCACAACTTTCATTATAGTAAAATTTCCTACTGTAGCAGCTTCGTCCAACTAGCAATTGTATGGCTTACAATAGGGAACAGAGTCCCCATAGAGTTTTATGCCTGATGTAAACAAGGCAAATGAGATACCATCCAAAAGTAATCCCTTTCTAATCAATGTGCTGCAAGCCTAAAAGCAATCAAATAATCCTGACAAGCAAATATTTTGCTCCAGAATGATCAGAGCCAAGATCTATCAATGCTCAGGTATTAACATTAAATCACAGTCACATTATCAGAATGAATAACTCTAAGACTCATTTAAAATGCAGAGTGCACTATGGTATTTTTCCAGCCAGAGCAATGGGGCAACGTGCCAAAGGGAAGATGGAGCTCTTATCATCTTGTTGAAAAATGATCCACTGAAACGCTGTTTGAAAATCCAGAGTTACCCAGGGAAGTGTTTTATGCAGAAATTAGTATGGCCAGCGGCTCCTTACCCCAATTAAATCAACTCTGTTACAGCAGAGAACACTGGGATCATTTAGGAGGGTTTGAAGTTAAATATAAGACAACAATACTGCAGTAACTGTCAGTGATCAGAAGGGACCTCCTCGCTTCCAGCAGTAGCTAAGAGGCCCTGCAGCAGCTGATTGCTCTGTTTCATGAAGCCAGAGGAGAGAGTGGCACTGCCAACAACTCTTATGGTTCCCAGCCTTGGTTCTGTTTATCACTGGAGCTATGGAGCTTTCTGCAGGAGGAGAGGGGGAGAGCCTTGCACAGGACATATTGTGGATAGATGTGGATGTCTTCTCCGGTGGTGGCTGAAGACAGTCATTTACATGCCTGGTAGTTAAGGAAATAGTGAGTATTATTCCAGAGGGAGATGGTTTTGGTATTTTTTTTCTGGGATTAGAAACAGGAGATGGTAGGGAATAGCATTGGAAGTTTAGCAAATCTCTTTGGTTCCCTCCAGCCTCCTTCCAGCTACTATTGCCAGGCTTTCAGTTTGTCTCAGGGTAACAGCTGATGGGCATCTTTTTGCTCCCAGTCATTTTCTCCACCATTTGATGCTCCTCTAAGCACCAGCTCCCAGAGTCCATCTTTCTTTCCCCCACAGTTACTCTCAGTGGATGACCAGGAAAGAAATTATTCCAATTCTTCCATCATCCCTCAGTATCTTGCCAAGATATGCAGTTACTGAGATGCCTTAACTGCTACAAAAGAGTCCCAGTCTCTGGTCCAAGATCTGGCTTTATGTGTCAGATTTCCTGGCTAATTCTGTAGATCTTTCTTCACCTAGTTGGATCTTCAGGTTTAGCTATTATCGGGCATTGCAAAAATGGTGACAATAAGTTCCTGAAGTCCCTACAAATAACAATGAATGTGTGCATGCATGCAACTTGTCAAGTACATTTTAACAATATGAACATATGTGTAGCTCAGCCTGGGGGTTTTCTTTATATTTCTTTACATATATGTGGTATGTCTGTAGCTGAAAATGTTAAATTATATCAGCATCAAAAAGTGAAATTTATCCTCCTAATTTTTATTGTAGTCTGCTAATAATTGGGTGGTGGTTTTGATTTTTTTTCCAGGGAGTCTTTTCCAATGATTTTGGTGGCAAACAAAGTTGATCTAATGCATTTACGGAAAATTACAAGAGAACAGGGGAGAGAAATGGCAACAAAACATAACGTAAGTTTGCAGGATTATTTAATGGGTTATTGAAAGTCCTGTTACAGGCATTCAGAATTGAAATCTGTGCTCATTAGGAGATGAATTAAAGCTTACAATTAAACATCTGCAAATACATTTTTGACTGCTACAAAGTAGCAGCTATGCAGTTTCCTTTCAGCAGGGCAAATTTATCACTGAAACCAGAAACCTCTGCTGTGCACTAGGCTGGAGCGGTGCTGTGGCCATCACTAAGACTTATGTACAAGGTGTCTGAAAATGGTGAGAAGTGTTCAGGATGAAGGAAGAAAGTGCGCTCTCCTGGAGTGAAAAGATCGAGTCAGGCATTAGGAGGTATATCCAGGTGCCTCAGCTTGTTAAAAATAATGAAGTTAACAGGGTTGGTAAGCCTATATAAATCTGGCCCACCATCTTAGCTCTGCATTATTCATGCTGTTAGTTCAGCCTGAGAAATTGGTCTTAGATGGGTGTAGATCACATGCTGCTCCACTAATCACCTCTAAATGCCAGCAGCCCTAAATACCCAGAGGGTGACAACAACTCCCTTACGAGATAGAATTGAAAGGAAAGGTTAAAGTCAAACAAGCCTGAGACCTATTGGCAGCTTGCTGTGCCCAAAGGACAAGCTGTGTGATGGTTTCTGAGCAAACCATGATGGGAGTTTGGCAGGGCAGGTTCACTCCCCACCTCCCCAAGGAAGCTGGTTTCTGTCGGAGCCAGGACACCTAAACTGCAGCACAGCATGCTGTATCCATCTGCACGCACATGCTTTGGAAAAGGCCATGCATGAAAATACCTTATCAGAGGCAATTTTATAAATCTGCCAGTGTGCTGGACAAGCACTCTAGGAGGCCCCATCTGGCTGTCAGACTTTGAAGGGGAAGATCATTTTACACTGAAGGGGAACTGTAGTCATGAAATATTCATGCAGTAGTCCCAATAAAATGTGGCAAGCAAGAATTTTTGGCAAGTGCTGGTCTCTCAACAACCTTCGGCTATTTTCATGTCTGTGGGCACAGCTCAGGGGGAGAGAACATCTGACGACATGAAGTCTGTGATTATTCTCCCCCAAACCCAGAGCTCTGATAGCAGCTGTTTAGCCTGATGCTTATTCCAGACCTTTTGTAAGCACTCGCTGACCTTGCTGCAAGTGTGAGGGCATTGATAGCAGCGTCATGGCAACATTTTGTTTACCTGTATTTCTCTGGTTCTCCAGCCTTCAGGCTTTTCATTTTGAAACTGGTTTGCTCCCAACACGTAGGCTGTTACTGATCTCTTTCATGATATGCTTCTCTCCTCCAGATTCCCTATATAGAAACCAGTGCCAAGGACCCACCTCTGAATGTGGACAAGGCCTTCCATGATCTCGTGAGGGTAATAAGGTAAGCTGCAAACTCCTCCCTTCCTTACTGCCCATGGATGGGATGTGCAGGAATCCTAGCCCAGAGAGTCACGAGCCAACTTTTGGAGAGCAGGGGCCAGGTTTGCTTAGGGTGGAAGATTTTTGGTGTTTATTAACTTTCTTGTCCTGTGTCTGCTTAGGTATGTTACTAGCACTTAGTTACCCATGCAGGACATCAGTACTAGGCACAGTAACAATTAGCTGTGGCCATAATGAAGATCTTTTATTCAATGAACAGTGCAAAGCCTACTATAATGATCAGCTCTTAAAAGGCTGGCATTGAAAGCTCTGGACCAGTAATTTGGGTTTTTGTAGTTTTGTCCTCTCAGGGTCTTGCGTTGCCAGAGGTTAAAAGGGACTGGCAAAAAATTCTACAAAATTCTAATGTTGTAGGTGACTTCTAACATTTTCTGCTCACTAAATGGAAAAAATTAAGCCATTTTGTATGAGAAACTGCATGACCTAATGGCTAAGCCACAGGTTTCCTCCTCAGACTGCAGAAGTTTGTTCCCAGTTTTGGCATGAGCTGCCTTTGCTCGTTTTGGCAAACATGCGCTCTCCGGGCGAGCCCCTGCTCCGGCTGCCAGCAGGGAGGCACTGCCTTCCAAAATCCTGGCTCCCCTGCAGGAAAAGAGCTGCACGCACATCTCAGCGTCTCAGCTGATAACCTCAGTTCTCTGTGAGATTTGTTTTCCTGGCACTAGTTGTCTGCCAGATTTTCTGGGCCCTCATTTTTCATGTTTTGGGAGGGTGCTGAGCTGAAATCATGCTCCTCCCTGCCGTGCAGTCAAAGTGCCTCGCTCGGCAATTAAACCACAAGGCATTTATTCACAGCATATCTCTACTTGTGAATATCCTAGCACAGCCTCAAGCCAGCCTCAATCAAAAGCAGATGGTACTGCCCACTCTTCCCACATGTCTCAAAAGCAGGGGGCAGAAAGTCTTTGGAGCACTGAGTTGGAAGTGTCCCAAGCTCTTTCCCAACTGTTCTGTAACTCAGTATTAGCTGGCTAGATATTACTTTTGTGTTGCAGCAAGCTCTTACCACTATCTATTCTGCTCTGCAGGAAAGGAAAACAGCCAAAATAAAATGGAAAGGCTTTGTTTGCTTTCTCTACATAACACAACTCCATGCAGGCTGAAGGGAGTATTGTAATGAGGCATCACTACTTTCAAACCCTGAAAATGCACTCCATAACCTCAAAAATAAGTTGAACATCTCAGTTTCCTGAGTAACTACTGTGAAAGTCCTTGGAAGCCAGGTGAAACCCTCTGTGACATCAAGGGCACCAGAAATGTTCACAAGATGTTCAGGTTAAATCAGAGAGCAGGGAGATGCTGTGTGATCTGGCTGGTCACTGGCCACAAAGCAGCTTTGCTTGGCTTTTGGACGTTGCAAACGGTCCACAGTCAAGGGCAGCATCACCCATCAAGTATTGTTTTTCTGGTTTTCAAGTGAGCTTTTTCAAATAAAATGTAAATTTCAGCTTCCTGATAACTCTGTTGTTGATAGAGTGCTTTGCAAATTAAGGGTTTTCTCAGAGCCCTTGTGAGCTCTCAGGGTGAGGATGCTTGTTCAGGGTTGCACTGTTTTGCTCCTTGCACTTGGCTGATTCCCAGTTTATTTAGCTTCATGCAAGAAACTGTTGTCTGGAAGTAATCCAGAAAGGAGTGGAGTGATTGAGTCCACCCCACTCAATAAAATTTCCTGATGCCCCTTTTTTTGCAGCAGTGCACACACAGGGACTGTCACAGCAAAAGCCTTGAGCAGGCCTGGGGTGTGGTTTCTGGATCTCTACCACAGATCCAGCACAGTGTGAACAGCTAGTGGTCACTTACTGTTTATCCAGGTTTAAAGTATTTTTTGAATTTCATCTTTCTAGTTTTGAGCTTTAAAGTTTTATGTTTTTCATGCCTCCAACCTTCATATTCACTGAAAAAAAGTCTTACTAGTTAAAGCTGAGTTTTTCAGGTGGTTGCAAGAATTTAGAAGCTGAGGCTGTATGACAAACACCAGCTAAAGCCATAGTGATTTATGTCCCAGCGATGTCTCATCCTGGTCTGGATTACTTGGTCTGAACACTTGGTTTAATGCCTGGCATATTACATCACAAAGATGCTGCTTTTGAACTGTTCAGACTCTCAGGTTTGAATCTGCGGAAGCTGCCGGTGTTTGTAGGTTTTATCTTGCACTAAAATCTCCATCTACAGGCTGCTTATTGGGTTTTTGAGCTACAAAGCCTTCTGTTGGGTTTGCAATGCTTGGGCTGGCGCAGTGGCTGCTGCAGTTGGGTACAGTTGCAAACGGCGTTTGGGCAGTGCCTCATCTTACTGGACAGGGAGAAGCCCTCAACAGAACACTCTGGAGGCTGCTCACAGCTCCGTGGCACAGTGCAGGAGGACTTTCAGCTGCGTGTTCCTGGGGGCTGTGACCTCAATCAGCCAGGGACATCTTTCTGGGGTCAGCTCATTCTCTATGCTCAGGTGCTCTTCACAACTTCCAAGGGAAGCCAGAGCCCCGTCAGCAGCAAACTCAGTTTTTGGTTTATTGTTTTTTAGGCCCCCTCCATAATCAAGTCTGCAGCAGTGCAGCTGGCTAAGGGCAGTGCCAGCTGAAAGGCAGAAGGGTGTATTTCTCTGTGCTCTCTGTATCTCTCTCATCCTCTTCCCTACTCAGTGTCAGCAGCAGTGTAATGGATGACGTTGCACTGCTTAGAGCATCCCTGTTTCCCAGAGCAACCCCTGTGGCAGGGAAGGAGGCAGCAGTTCACCCAGGGCAACTGGAGGCATAGTGCCCTGGCAGGACGTACATCCCTGCCATTAGCCTTCATGGCTTCTTTCCTCCTTCCTGAATGCAGGCAGTTCTCAGTGTGGCGTGAAAAGCCATGCAGTGCTGGAAGGCCTATATGGAGGCATGTATGCAAATATACACATGCACGCCAAGATGCTGCTCTGCAGGCTGCCCAGGACTCTAGATCCAACACAGCCTTATGTCTCACCTGCCTATTTTCTTCTCTGTCTCCCAAAAAAGGCAACAGATCCCAGAGAAAAGCCAGAAGAAGAAGAAAAAGACCAAATGGCGAGGGGACAGAGCCACAGGCTCCCATAAACTGCAGTGCGTGATTTTGTGACAGGACATCCTGGGAGTGCCTTGGATGCCTCCCTCCTCCCCTCTTGACCCACCGCCAGCCCAGGCGAGGAGCAGCAGCTCGATGCTGATGCCCACATGGCCCCGTGGACCCCTCGGGCTCCCTATGGTGGCTCAGACTCGGAGGAGGCAGCTCAGAGGGTCCGGATCCCCCCTGGAGAGGGGCTGCACATCAGGGCCAGCGTGGGAGTTGTGCAAATGGGAGGTGGAAGGGATCAGCAGGACCTCAACTCAACATCCCCAGCGCCTTCCAGGGGGCCTCCATGATGTTTATTTATAAAAAAAAACAAAACAAGGAAGAAGTTAAAAAAAAAAAGTGTTGGTTTTATCTGCACACATTTCTCTTTGTGACCCATTTCTGAACAGCCTTGAATAGCCCCCCTGTTTGGTACAGTCATCTGTGTACGTGTGGGGGAAGGGTAAGGGCTTTTCTTTCTCTTTTTTTTTTTTTTTTTTTTTTTTTTTGTCCTCTCCTTCCTTTTTGTTATTTGCTCAGCGAGTGTTGGGTTGCAAAGAAACAATGGCCAGGCTTAGATTTTTTGCACTGAACTCTCTCTTGGGCGGCAGTGCCAAAACACAACTTCATATGAAAGTGCATAGATTTGGAGGAAGAAAATTAATTCCAGCTGCTCTGGGTGCTCCAGACATTGTGTCAGACTCTGGAGGGCCGCCAGCTCACAGACCATAAACTTCAGCTTAGGGAAGGAGGTTTGGACTTGGATTATTTTTTTTTCCTTACCCTTTGTCAAGAGGTTTTGTTTCTGTTTTGTAACTTTGGACATGTCAAACTTAAGAAATTTTGTTAACCTGGAGGTATTTAAATTAAAGTGATTTACAAATGGAAGGGTATGTCATTTTTGGGGGAGGGGGTTGGAGGGGAAGGGAGAAAGGAAGTAAAATCTGAACTGGATTTGTTATTTGGGTGTTGAATTTCTTCCTCATAAATGCATGTAAAGTGGTGTGATCTAAATCCCTCTCTTTTATTCCTTAACCTTTCCTTGCAAAGCCACTCTTGGGTAGATGAATTGTTTTGCTTTTCCCAGGCTCATCTCACACACACAGGAAAAAAAATCTGTTTATGGACTTTGGCTCAATATTTCTTCTTCTCCCTCCTTCACCAAGAGTTGGTGACTTGAAAGAAAGAGGTGTTTTTAAAATGATTCAAGTGGGATGTGTCTCTTCGTAAGCTGACTGTATCTAAAATATCTCCCTGAAAACAGTAAAGACTAAATATGCCTAATGAAAAGACAAGGCAAAAAACCTGCAACCATTCAAACTGCCAACTGTAGCACCAGAAATATGGCTCTGCACATCCTGGAGGGGCCACGTGTTCTTTCACACCTTTCCTGGCATTAAGAATTGCAGTGGCAAATTTGTCTTTAATGGAATGTCATCTGCTGGATTGAATCCATTGGCTTCATTCACATGGTCACCAAACCTGTTTAAAAGTAACAACTTGCTTTTCATCAGCTTGAATCCTATTCAAATATGCTTTACGGGCGTGACTTAAAATATTGGCAGAGTATGAACGCCTGAGATTTATGTGTCTGAGCACAGAAAATCCTGGTATTGGATACTGAAGATCCATTCAAGATGATGGATCATCACAAATGTAGTTGTCCATGCTCGTCTGTTTGCCACCAGATTTCATTTCTTGACCCTTTGCCAGGCCGCTTTTTAGAAGTGAGTTGGCTGCTGATTATTTTTCAGGTGAATGAGGCTAATGGAAACATGTTTTTAATTTGTCCAGTCTTCAACACAGCCAGAAGATGGCAAAAGTCTGCAGCTGGCTCAGCAAGCTGCTTAGGGTAAGGCTGGCTCTGCTGCCTCTGTCCCCTTTGGTGTGGTGACAGATGCTGGGGATGGATTGGGCAGGGGGATATTGGAAAGAAGTGTCTGTCATGAACTCTTAGGTTGGATGTGGGCCATACACTTCAGCTGTGTCAGCTGAGATGCAGCTCTCGAACATCGAAGCATTTCTCCCAGCGCTGGCTGAACGGAACTGTGGCAACCGAAACCGTCCACTTCAAATTCTGGTCCTTGAGACTTGCCTCTGCCTTCTGAAGGAAGATCTCCCTGTAGGCATCTCATTTGTTCTGCTTTGAAAACCTCTGGTAAATCAGAAATAGTCTAATCCTTGCAACCAACCCACTTCAACACTGTAGCCTGTAACCACTTCCCTGCCAGAATCCCTGTCTAGCTTGACTGCTGGCTTAATAGTTTTAATTATACACTACTAATGCTATGGGATCCCACACACAAGATGATGGCATTTTCAGGGAGCCCTTTTAATACCCCCTAGAGTCCTTCCACTTAAAAATAACTTGATTTCTGCTGAAACACCTCAGCCTTATTATTTTTATCTAAACCCTTGCAAATGCTTGCCTGAAAACAGCATGTGTGTCTCTTGAGTCACATCTGCTGCGTACTCAGCACTGCATGTGAGAAATTATCAGCTTTTTCTAAAGCTTCTTAATTGTTTTTTCAGTTTCTTTAGCAACTAACAGCTATTGCAGAATAATGGACGCGAGGAGGAGGGGAAAGGAGCAGATTAAGAACAGAATATGGAATAGTGGCAAATGGGGAAAGCAAGGCTGTTCATGCTACGTTCATCAACTTGTTTATAGCAAGGAGTGTTTTCCAGCAGGGATTGCATCTCTGACAATCCTGGGGGTGCTGAAAATACTGAGGTATACAAAGCCTTCTGTAACCTAACCCACCCTTTCATATTCAGGGCTGTTGGGAAATGGAGACCACCTTCCCTGCCATGCACAGCACCTACAGACCTGAGCAGGGAGACGCCAGCCGGTGACACACAACAGAGAGCAACAACTGTACTGTGGGTGGCTTATATTTTTCTATGGAGTATCCAGTGGATAGGGACCACAACATTTTTGTTGTGGTCAGGGGCAGCCTGGAGAAGGATCCTGTAAGGGAACAGGTAGGGCTCATTTCTAAAGAGCTGATGGTTCAAGTGACCCAACCTCATCTTCAGCCCCCGGGGTAAATCAGCATTCCGTTGTCTCAGAGCAATCTGGTTCCTCTTCTGTTAAACAGCAATTGGCAAGGCAGAGCTGGCCATAGCTTTACTTGCTTTCAAGACACAGTTTCAAACAAAATTAAGAGAGGGTTAAAACCTTACAGATTTATTGGTATTTAATAACCAAATAACCTCCTTTTTCTATTTTAGACATTGAATAATATTTGTAGAACAACAAACAAAAAATATAAAGCTACCTAAGTTTTTGCTTTCCAAAGATGCCATCACAGCTGTATCACTGCCTTCAGGTAAATCTTGTTGCTGTTACCTCCCTCAGGTCCTCCAGCCTGTAAGGCAGCCACTGGCTTGTTTTCTTACCACCTTCTGAAGTGCATGACATTTATTGTACAAGCAAAGTCACCTACTTGTCTGTCTACTTTTGTCTCTCATTTAATAAAGGGGGGGATGGGAAGGAAGAGAAGGAAAAGTACCTAGTTGAAATAAATACATGTTCCTTTGGCATGAGCAGAGTTTAATTGTGGCTCTGTGCCTGCCTACTCCAAGTGGTACAAAAGCCCGATAAAGCAAAGCAAAGCAAAGCAAAGCAAAACAAAACAGCACCACTCCACACCTGAGCAGGTTTGCAGGTGGTGGCCACCTACAAACCTGCTTTCTTGGCTGCCTTAGCCAAGGCCTGGCACTGGCACTGCTGTTCAGTGATAACCTGGGTACATTTAAATAAACCATGTTCAGGTGATGGTGCTCAGCAGCAAAACACTGGAGATGGTGAACAAGAGAAGCAAGGATTTAACAAGGGACTGAAATTGCTTGGTTCGGCTCAGATGTTTTGGTTTAACAAGAGGTCATTGCCGTATGTTGCTTGGTTCCTTAATCTGCAATAATTAATTTTGGCTGGCTCTTTTAACCTACAGCTGTACTTGGTAGAATTTGCAAATTAGGACAGGCTGAGGGGTTTAGACATACATGGTGTGTCTCATCTAGAGAGGAAATGAGCATTATTAGGTACAGAGAGGACAGCATTATAATGCTGGTTCAGATTTTTTATTTTAGCTTGTTACCATCCTCAGGTCACAATGGACTGCCTGGAGCCTTATTCAGCTCTAGTCTCTAAATGCTGAAGTGCTTGGGAAGGAGGTGATACCCCCCCAAATCTTCTGCTAAGAGTAGAATATAATGAGGAATACAGAAGATATTTTAAGAGACATAACTTGTAGTCCATTACAGATGTCAGGGTTCAGATACCTATTTATTAATGCGGGAGAGAGGGCTTGAGAGAAGTTTGGCATTAGGGAAATAGTCAAGGCCTGTGATAACTGCCACATCAACCTGTGTACCTTGGAATGGACAAAAGAGCTCTGTGTCTGGAAATGTGCCTCTGAGCTGGGGTTCAGTGGTCAATCTGCTCTATGTGTACTAGGCTGGGCAGGAAGGAGGAGCTTTAGTGCATTTATCAAGGACTGCATTAGAGCTGCACAGCAAACATGACAGTAAAAAGGAGAGGAAGGATGATGTGGCATGGGAAGTGTTATCATTCTTGGTCACTGCTCCCTGTGCTGGGAGGTCTCCAGTGGTCACACAGGCTAAATTGTGTCTTCCATTTATGTATTTAATGCCATCTGAGATACCTGGGGGTATCCAAGGCATTTACCTACGAGTTTCAGCTGTAACACGAGACCTATGGGAAATCTGTGCCCTCTTGGAGCAGCAGCCACGGGCCAGGCAAGTATTCACCTGAGCACCTGAAATGGCTCCAGATGTGTATCTTGGAGCAGGCAGTAGGGCTTGAAGAACCCTTTTCTGTTTCACAGCAGCGCTCTGAGAGAAGTCTGTGGATATTTCAAGTCTGTGGATATGTCTGTGGATACCCTAGTTCTTCTCCTGCAAAGTGATGTCACCTGTGTTTTAGGGACTCACTGATGCATCTAAACAAAGCCTCAAGTAGAAGTCACCAATTTTGTGAAATGTATTAATTGCATCTTGCAGCCTAAGCGATCTCATGAGTATCACTTGCACAATTAGGCTGTAAATAATTCAATATTTGGCTATCAGGGATTCCATCAACATTATGCAGGCCTTTTGCTTCCTTTTCTCTCACATGCAAGGGGAATAAATGTTTCATAGATGATCTCACAGATGGTTTCTGGGATGACACAGGACTTGCATGCAGCAGAAGAGAACTGGGAGATAGACGACTCTGTGTGCTGGATCCCATGATGGGGACACACAGGGAGTTACAGCAGAGGTAGGCTCTGGTCTGAGGGGTTTCCCAGCACTGTGGCAAATCACTGGTGCTTCCCTGCAGCTCCAAGGAGTCACCCATAAGTGGCCAGCAGGTCAGGCAGGCCAAGACTTTCCAAGGCAGGAGAAACATACGGTCACTGTCACTGCTGTGCCGAAGGGAAGTAGCCAGGGAAGGAAGGCTCATGCTCAGCACGTGAGAGCTGACAGGCTGGTGAATGCAGGGGTTACTGCTAATGACAGGGAGGGGGATGTTCAGCAGTGCTGAGTGCGGAGTAGAGACAGCCAAAATCCCCTAATCCTGGCAGTTCTAGGACGGCGTTTTCATATCTTTTGTATTTGGGGATCCCTTTATCAGATCCTGGGGGACAGGCAACATCATGCCGAGCCAAACACAGCAGTCTGACTTGCCACAAAGTGTTCCTACTTCTCTGGTTTCTATCCCTCCTCCCAGGTCTCTCTCCTGCAGACCAGGACATGTGCAACATTGTCTGAGAGTTCAGACTGGGCATGTGATCAGATACAGGAGCCAAAGAGGAGGGACTCAAGCAATGTCCTGGGTTTGGTCAGTAAGAGAGTAGGAGCAAGAGGCAGAGAAAAGAGCTTTGTGAATTGGGACCCTGTTCTATAAAGCCAAATCCTCTGCAAATCTGGGCAAGAGACATTTTACAACTCGTGATTAAGACAATCTCTGCTGAGAAGTCAGCCCAGCTGAACAAGTCATGAGCTGGTCCTTGGGCTGCCACACACGGAGGTGGTTATCATGTGGCTTCTGTGACAGTAGCTCGTCTCACTACAATAGTCAAGCCTAACCAGCTAGACCCAGACAGATACTGGGCATGCCTCTTTGCAATGTTCTCATAAAGCAGGGAGTTCTTTTCTGCAAGCTCCATAATAAGAGCTGTGTTTCAATCAACAGTCCCTGGGATGGAGCTGAAGAAAGCAGGAAATTCAAAGTTAAAGCTGATGCTCCAGGCTTTGCTCACACAATTGTTGAGGTTGAACAAAGCACAATGATGTGAGCTAGGGACAGGGTGCTACTCACCCTGCCCTGGGATCTTCCTGCCTTGCCTTGTCTCATCCCAGTCTCCAAACTTTCATAAGAGCTTAAGCTGGTTTCTGGCATTGAGTTTCCCACAGAGCAGGTCACAAAGTTTTGTTCCCATGGTTTTTTTGCTTGGCTTGGTGAAGTGTCTTTGACTCCCCTAGCACCCTTTGACCAGCAGGGTTAGTCTGGTAATGGGGGTGTCTGGGCAGCCTTTGGCAGAAGGTGCTTTTTGGGGAAGAGGAGGTTCAGCAGGAGATGGAGAAAGCAAAGCAGTCACAACATCAGTATAAAACATGTAAAGGCATAGATGGCACTCTGCTAGGTTTTTGTTGGTTTAACTTTAGCACATTAAAATTATTCTGGGAAATTTCACGTGACACCTGCTACCATAAGAATTGAGAACTAGAACTAATGAGAGAATTAGAGAACACTAAAGATTTTTCACTTCAGGATCTTAAAGCATTCAAGAAAAAAATCCACCCTCTTGCAGTCAGGACACTTAGAAGTGGCAGATCCTGTTCCATAGGCTGAAGAAACAAGTGCACAGACATCTGAAATGTAGAGAAAGAAAGAACTGGGGCTGCTGAGATACCCGAACACTGCTTCAAGCTATGAAACTATAATTAACATAGACTTAGCTGAAGATAAATGCTAAAAGAAGAGGTCTAAGGCCAGCTATCTTGAGAGGTTCAGTCCCTGATAAAACTGTAAATACCTACTAGATAAAAGCTGCTACTAGAAGTGGCATTTTCTCAATATTTTCAACTGATTTTTTTCCCCTAAGCAATCTATCTCCTTCCTAGTTTAGAACTCATCACACCATAGAGATAAACTAAAATTGGAAGAGGTCACAAGTTTTACTTTATTTAGGGGGGAAAAAAATTACTCTTTGTGAAATGCCTTTAGACTTATGTAAATAACTTGCATGACTGCCTTTGTTTTTCTTAGAGAACCAAACTTGACTCCTGCTTGTCCCATGGAGCCCTCAATACCAGTGACTGGATCAGTGATGGGCTGCCTGAGGAAAACAAACCTCTGAGCACCACGTATAAGTTGTGTGAGCTCACAGATAGGTTGCTAGTTTAAGTTTCCAAGGCTCAAAGGCTAATGCTTAATTTTAAAATGACAGGTCCTTTGGCAATGTTGTCCTAAGACAACAAAGAAATGACACTGTCTAATGACAGTGTGACTGCTCCTCTCAGCATCCAGAGGCCCAACATACCTGGCCATGTAAACAATGGTACTGATGCCTGTGTGGAATAAACCACCTCTGCTTCTTGAGACAGGAGTTAGCATCAGCCTGACCAGTGCTACAGGCAGGAAAGGCTGCCTATATGGTTCTTAAGTTTTATTGCCAGCTAATGCCAAACTGAAGCTTATTCAAGTCTAGCAATAGTCTAAGCTGAATTTCCTCTTACTGGGACCAGTGTGGGACTTGTAACACTTAAAAATCACTGGAAAGGCAGTCTGGCTACAGCACAACATTTTATTAATGCCTAGCTGCCTCTTGTTTGTAACAGCTTTTCACCACAGGCTCTGTAAGGGTGGGACCGAACTGCTGCTGCTCCCTGGAGAGAGGTGAGTGCCTTGAATTTGATTGTATGGGCTTCGGGTTGTGTCTGCTGTATGCTTCTGTCATTAAGGGTCTTAGCATCTCTTTGGGGCAATCTGGCTGTTTCCAAGAAATGAATTAACTGCATTGACCAGCTGAGGGCAGGAACAATTTGTCTATGTTTTCAGGTGGTATGAGAATTAGGTGGTTTATATATAGATTAAACCCCAGGAGAGCATCTATGATGAGAGATGGCCTTTCCTGCCATGTGGACTGGCCTTGTCCCAGCAGTCTCCATCAGTCCCATCCAGCCCTTGCAAAAATGTCCAGCAGCAAACACACACAGGGTGGGTGGCATCTGGCATGAGCAGAGAAGTCAATACAGCCCCAGGACCCCTTCATGTGTGTGCAGTGTAGGTGCTGGCAGCAGGACTGCGCAGCACCACTGGGAGTGCACTGGAGTTTTTAGATAGGGCATACTACGCTTTTCCAGATCAGTCCTGTCCCCCTCTTTTGCCTATTGGTGCAGAAAATAACCTTAAGAGCAATTAAACAGCAGACAAAGCTTCTCTAACACCTTAGTCTTTGTGTCCCTTCTCAGTGAGGGCTGGGAGTAAAATTGTCCCAGAAACAATGGCTTTTAAAAATGCTGCAGGGGGAGAGTGTGAAAGGGAAACTACAATCTGCACTTGCACTGGTGGCGGATGTTTTTTATTACTGTTATTGGCTATTCAAACACTTGCCCAAAAAAAGAAAAGAAGTGGAGACGGCAGCCGCAAATCAAATAGATTTCAAACAGTTCACAGACTTTTTCTAAATATATTAATCTTTCAAGGACTCTTTAGCCTGCTTGTTAGTTTTAAATAATCTTGACCTAGTACTTACTAAATAACTAAAATCTTTTGAGAGTTCACATTTATAGTCCAGATCACTGCAAAACAAAGGGCAGAAAGAAATCTCATTTGGATGTGAATATTTAATATGGCTATTTGGAAAGCTGCTGCACTGACATTAATTTGGGCAGATAATCAAATAAATATTAAAACAAACAATTATGCAGACATATAATCAGAACAGGAAAAGGTTCTAAGTTAAGACAAAAGAAAATGGTTTATAAAGACCATTTGATCATGCCCTTTCAAACAGAACTGGAACAAAACAAAGGCTGTTACTTTATATTCAGGATTATAGATCAGTAGAGGTACCAGTAGTACCTGGTGTGTAAATACAGGATGGATGCTGGGTTTGTTCCTCCAGGACCCACTTCAGAGCCTGTGAATGTTAACTGGAGCCCTTCTGTTATGCCAAACAGGCTTTGGGTCAGGATCCATCACCTTCTGATGAGGGAATCCCACGATTCTTTTATTTGGCAGCCTGCAGGAAGAGCAGAAATAAAACATATTGCAAAAGCCAAGCTCCAACAGGAGTCCTGTTCAATTATGTCTTAATATTAAACTGTAGCTAATGTGCTTTTACCAGATGTCCTGATGAAATATTATTACAAGCTGGTGCATTGCATTAATTAAAGTGAAATTTCATAATGAATTCTTTTTTCAAGGCAGCAGGGATGAATTGATGACCTACATAACCTCCCTTCCCTCTGAAATAGCTTTCCAAACTAATGAAATGAATCCCCCTGGTTGTGGCAGGGGAGCGGAGTGAGCTTTTCTTTGCATCCCAGCTACACACAGGAAAAAATCTCGGCACTCTCCACAGAGATTACGGCTTGCCTTTCATTGTGTCTGGCAACAAGAGGGACCTTTCAGGGGCAGGAGGACTCTCCATTAAGGCACCTTGCATAACAGGAGGCTTTTGAAAGCTCCATTAAAATTCTTGGACAGTGCCCTCCCAGAGAAGCTGGGGGATAAGCTGGCTGACCCTCTACCTGATAAACTGGCACAAATGCACAGACAGTTAAATGCACATTTGTTCGAACATAAGAGGCTTAGGGTATGTCATTAAAATATAATCCACAATGGACGACAAACATCCCACAGCTGGCAGGCTCAGACCCATCTTTGCGTGCGTGTTAGGAGAGAAGCAGGAGGATCAGCATGACAGCCCGTGTGTGAGGGGAACTGACAGGAGGAGGGGAGGCCTCTGTTCCCAGGCATATGTTTTTAAAAGAGAAAATATGCCTGTGAATTCTGATTATGCCTGTGTTAGTACATTTTGATCCACGGTGGTTTGAGATTAAAAGCGATTTATGATGTTGCTAAGTCTCAGCTGTCTACATTTCACTAAGCCATTGCAGTGCAGTCAAAACAGCGCCTGCACCAGTGCTGGATTGTGCCAGCGAGTCCTAATTGCCTGAAAGATAATGGTGTCATTAAAGTCTCTTGCCCCTGTGAGCCTTGTACTCCTTGACAGAAAAGATGCTTTTATTGTTGGTTTCAAAGGAACCCTCAGTCACTGCTAAAGCGCATTGTCCATTCAGAGGTACTGGGAGGCTCTATTCTGTAGCTGCTTTATTTCTCTGCTTCTCCCTTTATAAGCAGTGGGCAGGCAAGAGCAATGGAGAGAAATGCAGAAAAAATACTGATTTCTCATCAAGCAAGACAAAATATAAATCAGATATTAATAATATAATTAATATTATAATCAGATTCAGTTAGACACTAAAAGGGAAAGAAGTGGCTGACACTTTGTACTGGTTTAGGCTTCTAGCAACAGAAATTGAGAATGTTTCTGTATAAGGAGACACACTCCACAAAAAATGCTAACTTCAACAATAATTTTTAAGTCAGTAATCATTTTGACAGAAAAGCCATGACCAGCTTCTTTATTCATACAAAAGGCATGTGGCCCTGCAATTACACTTTAACTCATAGCCATCCTTCTTTCTGTACAATTTCAATTAAGAAATGACCTCTCCATAAAACATTCAATTCTGCTACAAGATTTATTCATGCCTTCATCTGGTAACATCTTCCTGAAAAGCAGAGAAACACTCATGCAGATAAATTTATCACTTGTCTGGTTTTGGGTATGAGGTTTTTTTAAACAGAAGGAGGGGTTACTATTACTATTTGCCTGTACTCTGAATCTTGCTATTTCTTGTGCTTTGAGAATCACTTTTCTGTTTGCTTTGCACAGTGCCCTGGTCACTCAAGGAGCCTGTGCTCACTGGGGTTAGCAATACTAGACCACACATATATGGCAGTGACATGCAGAGGCAGCTCATTAACAAGTGTTTTCTGCATTTGTGCCATCCAAAACTGAACAGAGGTGTATTTAATCTCTAAGACCACAGCAATCTCAGGACAAGTACTATCTGCTGAGTACAGTAAGAGGCTTGGTTTGCAGATGGGCTGCAGTTCACCCAACCTGCTACCCTCATAAGACCTTTGCCTTTACTTGTACACTCAGTTACACTTAAGAGACTTATGGCAGGCCATTACAACATAACCCAAAGTGCTCAACAATGCATGCATTACACACAAAATGCTTGACATTGCTGGTGCAGGGTACTTCCACGTAGAGAAGAGCCTCCACAAATCAACACTCAGACAATTTTCCTTTCATACTTTCCTTCTCCTTATCTGCCTTTTATTCTCTTAGCTGTTGCTTTTACTCCTCTGCCTATTTTATCTTCTACCCATATTATCCATCATAGTGGGTATAAGAGCTTTTCTTCATTGCATCACATTTTTGGAGCACTTAGGAGTACTCTGTTCTTTTTGCCACTGACTCTCCATTTTTTTTGAAACTTACTGGTATTTAGTGATTTTTCTTTGCTGAAGGTTTTTGAATATAGCATCTAAACTGCAGTCCTGCTGCTCAGGGCTGTTCCTGTAAGGTGGCACCAGAGCAGGGGCTTCTGAAGGCAGAAGGGATCTCAGTCAGCTGGATGAGTTAGAAGGGCCTTTCAGACAGAGGGCAGGCAGTAATTACACAGAAGAACTTAACATCACTTGCCTGAAATGTAAGTGGGGAAGAGAGATTGTTTAAACCTCAAACCCAAATTTGGAAACCCCCCCTGTTCACATAATGCAGCAGCCTGGAAAGGGCCAAAGGGGTCATTGATGACCACACCAGAAAGTCCAGGGCAGGAGCATGGCCAGCTCTCCCCAGCCTCCCAAACCCCCTCGTGCACACCAGACCCTGACAGGGACTTGCTCTGATGCCCAAATCCTGCAAAATGTGAGCTCAGATCTTATTCTAGTGTATTCAAAATAGACAGTGTTCTACTTGTTTTTCAAAGAACGAGAGCACGAATGGCAGTAAACCGTGAGCCTTTGGCTTAATCCCATTTCAGACACAAAAAAGAATCTCCTGCCTGACAGCCACAAGCTCTCTGGGAAAAGTTGGCTCTTCCTATGTTTCCCTAACTATATTTACTCTGCCATGTGCTGTCATCCTCCAATCCTCCTTGAGTGTCAGTTGAAGAAAAAAAATCTGTAGTGAATAATGACAATACATTGAAGATGGCTTACAGCAGAGAATGGCACTTCATAGCAGCCAGCTGTGACAAATCTGGGTTGGGAGAGAACATCGTGTGTGTCCCAGAGATTATAGCTTTTAAAATAAAAACCTCATTCTTGTTCTCTGGAGCTTTTTAATGAATTGCCACATGCAACAATGCCTTAAATGAAGCATTGGTGATTATCCACTAGACTGTGGCTCAGTGATTACAAAATAAAAGAACAGGCAGCACCCTGAAAACCCTAAACCTACTTGAAGAGCTCTACTAATGCTAAGGATAGTGTCATTTTAAAGGCAAAGAAGTAGAGGTCACCAAAGGAGCACAAACCTTTAGAGAGGTGGGACATCTTACCATGGTTAATGTTTCTCAGCAGGATGAAACTCCCACCACCTCTGAGCCATGGACCAGTTGTACCACACACAGACTGAGGGCAGTAAGTGCCAGTCAGATCCCAGGACAATTAAGACACCTGACTAAACAAAAATAATGTTTTACATTTCTAGAGCAGAAGACGAGCTAGAAAAAGGCCAGGAGCAGCAGTCCTGCTTATGTGACCCAGAAGGAAGTAGTTCATGTTGGACCACAAGGGTACAGTCTGGTGAGGGTTATAGGTCTTTCATTTGGACGAAAGATGTTCTGTCCTACCCAGATATCTGCTTAAACACAGAAACACTATGGCTTTTCCCTCTTGGACAGATATGCCGGTCACAGCATTTAACTCTGCCTCTGGCTTAGGTGTGCAAGGGAAGAGTCCAAACTACCATGGCTCCCTCTGCAGTTGCTGGGTGAGATGAGCTTGGCTCCCATTTAATGCAGGCTCTGCTGCAGATCATGCCACAGGAAAGTCTACCTCTCCCCAAGGAACACACAGGGGGTCTGGAGATCACAGTCCAAAATTAGACACCTCATTTAAATGTCTCAGCTAGGGTTGTGCAAATACACATCAGTGTACCAAGTGTTAGTGGAGACCTCCAGCTCCCTTGTCTGTTTTTAACCACTTTTCCAGTGCCAGTGCACAGGCCCTCTGGGGCTCTCCCAGTCCTGTTACAGCCTGTATGCACAACCCTAACCAGTCTTTTGAGCCCAAAAATATGTTTTTAAGCATTCCAAGCTGGATTGCTGTGAATAGCCTCTGCACATGCAGAAGAAGGCTAGTGCATCCCAATGCATCGGGCTTGCTGCGCATGGAACACAGTGTCCCTCTGCGTTTTCCCAGGATTTCCGGATGCCCAGCAGCCTGGCTGGCAGATATCCAGATCTCCACTAGCTTGTTGCCTGTGCCACTGTGGAGCTGGCAGGTCCACACACTTCCTCGACGTCTGCCCCGCATTCATTTTTTTTTGCTCCTGGGCTTGGCAGCTTCCAGGGTAAATCTGGGTCAACATCTTTCCATAGGATTTCTGTTCCCTTCCTACCATGGATGGCAGAAGGGGATGTGCCAGGACAGTACTGAAGAGCCATTGATTGACGAGGAAGGACAGGCAGGGAATGAGGCTTTTTGGTTTAAATATGTCAAAGCTGTGCACAAACACAGACTCACATACAGGCATTGCAAGCAAATGTCAGTAAAAATCAGAAGCTGATATGCAAAAATCTCCTGTTGTGCCCAAAAATTGCACAGATTCATTTGAATCCAGTTGGAAATTCAGTGTTTGTTTTTTTACTGTGGTTACTAGCTACTCAGGTTTTCAAAAATTTAACCCTTTATTCCTAATATATGTAATAAAGTAACTTTAAAACCTTAGACGACTTCAGCTCTGAATGCTGAGAAGCCCACAGAAAAAAACAGTCTCAGCCCTATTTCAGTAAATGTGCAGGAGGATCAGGATGAGTAAAGGCTCTTGTTAGTTCTCTTACGCTTTGCTCTTAGTAATTGGTTGATATTTTAGGGATGGAATAATCTGTGGAAGTTGCTTTCTGTAGCATGTGATGCTAACCCTCTATTTTCTTTTCTGTCAGAAAATTCTTTTGAAATTAGACCCAACTCCTGGAATCAACCCAGACACTGCTTTTCAAGCCAGAAGCATATGTATAAGCATCATCAGTCATGCCACTGACTCTTATTGCTACTCTGTATTCACTTTCTACCTGGTTTGAATTCCTAATTGGCCCTGCTGAGCAACTTAAAACCTGAAGAAAGTAGTGGAGGGGAGGTGGGAGAGACTGTGACTTTCCAGCTGGGACTGGGAGGGTTTCTTGCAAATTACGCTGATAAAGTCTGTTTCCTGGAGAAAATAGACAAGAAGCAGTTGGCAACAGGGTGAGTAAGAGTCGGATGCAATGGGGTATGATGTACAAAAGTCTGTACAACTGGCTCGATTATCATCAGAGCAGTTGGCCTGGCAGCTGCTTTTATCACGTGTTTCAGACTCGTGTACTGCAACGCAAGCACACGAGGAGTCATTTGGACAGGAACGGAGTAGATAATTCAAGAGATAAGGCTGTTTTTCTGATTTAAGTACAGGAGAAGCTCAGAAAAATGCAGGTGATTTCCTGGGCCATCTAGAGCAGGATTTCTCTTTCTCTGCTTAGGAAACCACTGATGTTCTCCCCATGCTGAAGCTCTCATTTATAGCAATCTCTTTCTTACATTAAGGTTGTCCCAAGCTGCCTAAAACAATGCTCATTGGGTGGGAGCACCCTCAGGGACTGGTGACCCAGGACATGATGATGGGTCTGGGCTGTGCTAGGAAAAGGGCTGCCTCCTCAGGCAGGGACAGGGGGTCTCAGGTACAACCAGAGGGGGATTGGGGCCACCTCTCCATCTCAGGTGCACAGTAAGCATGAATAGCATGAAAGCGGTACATTTATTTCATTGGTTTGCCACCCCTGCTGTTCCCCACACTGTTCCCATTAAGCAGTCACACATGCTGCTGAAAGCCAGGGCAGCTGTACTCATCTATCAAAGCCTGTCAGCTTGAGAGTATAGGCTCTTCCCATTAATTAAGCAAATGTAATGTGATTAGCTAACGCTGTAAATGTTTCTAGGCCCATTTAGAAAGCTACAAAACACCGAGCATCACGGTCTCTTATTTTCATGGACTTGTGCTCTGTGGGATGCTCCTCTGGGGTTGAGATGTTTGTTCTCAAATTTTTGTGTGTGAGAAAAAATAGGGAGATATAATAGAAAGCACTAAAAATGGGTCATGTAGTTCTAAAATTGCTGTTTGAATCTGAAGAAGAAATCAGTTTCTGCACTTTTAAAAAACTTTTGCCTACATGGTTTTTTTAACAGATGTAACAAGAACTGCTGAAAGCTGAATTTTTTGTAAGAATCTATATACCTCATTTAAGTTTTCTACTTGCTTTGATGAAAAATATATATTACTTAGCAGCTAAGTATCTAAACTGGGGTGCTTTAGGCTGTCAACCTGAAAGTAAATGGAACAGTTAGTGTGGGAAGTTGCACACAGAATAAGAAAATTCTTGAAGTAAATTTGAGTGTTATGAACTAGAGCTACTTAAGGATTTAAACATAAAGTGGGATGCAGGTACCTAAATCTAATACTGTGATGCTGAAAAAACCCTATCCAGCTTTTGCCAGTCTTTCAGTGTGTATGAACTCTAAAGGTGCCTCTCTGTTTAAAGTTCCCCAGATGTTTACAGTCAATTTGATTTCTGGGTCTCAGAAGTGCTCCCATCTCATCCAGACAGCTGCTTGGGAATGTCATGTGCATCTACAGCTCAGCCCTGTAGGCATGCACTAAGAATACCTCAGACAAAAGGGCTGTGCCTATCCCAGCAGCTTGGGCTGCTCTTGGGCTCCTAGAAGGACTTCCTAGAGGTTCCATCCACACATGGTCCACAGCAAGTGAAGCCCAGGGCCTGATGTCTCACCCTCTGTGAATTCTGTGCCAGCTCTTGAGATCAAAGTCTTGGCACATTGCATACCTACACATGGATGTAAAAACTATTCAGGACTCAAAGCATGAGAGTCATTTCCTGAAGCCAAATTCCTTTAAATGAACCATTCCATCAGACCCCGACATCCTCTCTGCAATCTTTTAGATTGATCCAAATTCCCAACTTTGTTTCCAGAAATCTGGGGCCTTTTCTCCACAGGTGAGGAAGAAGCTTCCGGCATGGCAGGCAAGGCAAGAAGAGTGATGTATGCCTGGTAAGTTCTTTTCCTGCAAGGCAAAAAGCTTTAGGGAGCCTGGGATAAGAAAGTGCTCCTTACTATCCCTATCTCAAGGCTCTCACAAACATCCTAGGAGACAAAGGGAGGAAAATGCTCCTTGAAAGCACTTTAACACCCTCCCTGAAATGGGACAGCACTGCAAGGAGCTGCTGCTCTCACCAGTCAGGGCCAACAGAGGGCACGTGGGAGGAGTTTCATCAGTCGCACCTCACAGCCTGGAGCTTTCTGAGGAGTGCTCCTCTGACTGCCCCAGCCTCTTCCCAGTGAGCACATCTTACTGCTGAGGTAGAAATGGAAGGGGGAAGAGAGCTGTTGCTCCAACTATCCTCTCATCTAGAAGAATGCATGATTAGACGTGAGGTTTGCCCTTTTGGTGGGTCTGTGGTACTTGAGGCCAAGACTGGGCTCAGGTCCAATCGCTGTTGAGACCTGTTTGTGCAGCTGGAGCCACAAACATGCCTGGGCCCTTCTCTGACAACACACAGGTGCAGTTGCTAGAAAGGCAGCAGCAATGCCACATTTTGTATAGCTTCCTAATGCTGGCATCAGCAAGAAGCAGGATTCAAAGGGGATTCAAAGACCCCTTTCATCAAGTCAGTGCCTTGCCTACAGGAGATTTTGAGTGGAGAAATTTCACATCTCTCCTGGACCAAAAGCAGAGAAAAGGACTATCAGGCCTATATGACCAAGAAGCACTCACAGAATAGGACACAATGCTGGAGCTTCATGTTTTAGGCCTTCACCTGGCAGTTAGGATAACTGAGAGTAAACAGATCTGTTGAAACACTGCAGCATCTCCTGGCAATTGCTGCAGATGTTTCAAACACACCTAAGGGCCATAGGTTATCTTTTTTATGCTGTTAGACCCAAGCCATCAAAGGTGATTCTAGTGAGTGTAAGATACCAAAACATCTCCAGGACCGTATGACTTACTAGCTTTCAAAGAGAAACAGGTTATCAGTCTGATTTTTGAGGGTGTGTTAGCACTGGAAGTGATGTGGGGAAACCTAAGTGGCATTCTGACAAGGTACCTTTGGGTATCCAGCCCTGGTGAAAACCATGGGAGCCCAATGAATGGAATATTGTGAAACTCTATTAGGTGTCACTCTCCTTCTTCAGGCAAGATCATCTGGAGTGTTACAATGCTTTTTTAAATCAGTGGTAGTTAGATGGCTGAATACCTTCAGAAATCTGGCCTCCACCTTTCTCAGAAATGGGAAATTTTCCCTATGATTTATGCTATTGAGGTGTAACCTCTAACAACAATAGTAGAAACCTAAATATTTTACTCAGAGGACCCAAAGTGCCTTTTTCATACCTCAGTTTGAGGCTGGCATTCAGTTATTAATGTTGATGTGATGTCTTCTTTAAAAAGACTGTAATTAAATTTACCAACACAGTCACCAAAGAGCCATTTATAAATTGTATATATAGTTGCAATTCAGCATGTGCTGTGACTATTTCATTGGGTTAGTCCTAACATCACAAGCTAATAATACTGAAAACAGGGATATGGGTAATTCACAAAGGACACTGTACTCAGTATATAGCTAACAGTGATTAAGTAGTCTCTGCTTTCAGAAGAAAGATAAGGGCCAAAAAGAATAGGTCCCTTGATAATATCAGGTAATTCTTATATATGGTCCTTCATGACACAGGCATAAATCACAATAAAACCCATCTGCAGATCTAAGGGGTGAAATCATAAATCCTGCTTTATAAATGAAACCTGCACAGCTGATAGTGTACATTGCTCCAGATTTACAGCAGCTGTAAATGATGGACTAAGGTTCACAAACCCATTTGCACTCTCTGGCTGGGAAAAAGAGAGGTGAGATTTTACTGGAGAGGATAATATATTGGAAAATGTATTCAGCAATGAGAGAGAGAGATCTTATTGAGTGTGTGTGCGCAAGTGAGAAATGTTTATTTTACACAGACTCGCCATATCTTGACTTTACATTTGAGACTTCCTCCTCTGTCCCCCATTTCTGTAAATTCATTGCACTGTCTTATACCTTCCTACTCGCTCCAGGTCTGACAGGGTAAATGCAGGTGATGGGGCCAAATGCTCAGCTTTTGCTGGTCACTGGAACAAGCTAGGCTCAAATAAAATCTTTCATGCCAGCCAGGATCCTGCACCTTTTTTCAGACTGCAGCTTTGCCTGCCAGGTTCTGTCAGCCGCAGGTGAAAGCCAAGTTTTAAGCAAGCACAGGGTGGTGATGATCCAGCATCTTGCCTGCGTCATGGCCCATCTTCTGGACAAAGTTAGCCAACTTGTCCATCTGCTCCTTGTCCTTTAGGCATTGGAAGGTGCATGTCCCCGGGACCTCCACCTTCCTCTGATCATAGAGCTGCCCCATATTGGTAACATCTGAGCCCCACTTGAGGCCACTCACCATTGCACTCACAACATGCAACATCTCCCAGGGGCTGCTTCCAGGATGTCAGGTTTGAGTTTTTGGCTTGCCTAGCTGCTTGTGTCACTCAAGCTCTCCCATGACTGCATTTGGCAGTGCATGTACTTATCTTTTCAGTTGGCAGCACAAGACAGATTATTTTCCTGGTGCTCTTCTGTGGTTTGACAATGCTGAGCATAGGGTAGAGGCTGACTGAGCACATTTTCTCATCTGTGGCATGTTGTTATTTGGACCCACTCTCCTTCACACTGACTCCTCTACAGGGGCTAACAAGAGGCAAAGTATCTGCACCTGCGCTTCCCTCACACTCTGCTTCAGCTCAGCCAGTTAAACTGAGGCATTGTCCAAAATGCATGACTGATTATTTAATTTTCATTGTTGGGACTGGGACCTTGGAAACATCTTGGGTTTCTTATAACATTTACATTTCACATTCATTAGGATGTTTCCCCAATGGCACTCTCAGAGTTTGGCTTTGGACAGCCAAAGGAAGCTGGCCCCCTTCACACAGGTTTTTGCCACAGAAGTCTTCTCTAACCTTCATTTTTAGCACTTTACTGTAAAATTCCAGTATGCTTTGCAGCTGAGATTAGTGCAATCCAGCAGTGCTAATTTCTCTCCCTGTTTTGGTATTACTGCCGTCTCAAATTTACATTTCTAAATAATTGAGCCCAGCAGTGTTGCTTCTTTCAGAGCAGTTGGAGCTCCCAGGCATGAGCTCTCTGTGTTTCTAAATGTCATCTACGTAAAGTTCAGTACCTTCTGAACAATCAAATATGTTGCTGTGTTTTCCTGTAAAATGCCTCAGGGAATGAATGTAACCAAAATGTCAGTCTGAGGAAGAAGTGTCTCCCAAAGAGTGAACAGAGCATGTAGAAATATGGAATTTGTTTCTCTAGAGGCACCTGTCAGACATCAGACAATGCACATAAAGCTATTTGCTATCTGTCAGCTCCCCAGAAATCTTTCTTTTGAAGCTAGTAAAGACCTCTTTATTTTATTACAGATTTCTTTTAGTCATACATAAATATAGCATTCCAGCTTTTTTTATCATAGCTCCCTAAGACAACTGCATCCATGCAGTCCCTCTGCCTGTTTCTCTGTCTGCCTGGGATAATCTGAATTTCTTGTCCTTATAAACACATTAGGCAGACAAATAGAGGCTTCCAAGTGAAAAAGTTTCCATAAACTCAATGTAGAACTCTATGGCTGGAGAGAAGATAAAATTATTGATGCCTCTACAGAGTGAAAATTAAGGGCCATCCCTCTGCTTGCTGGTAGCTGATTGCCAGCTAGCCCTATGTAGCTTCAGATCAGCCAAATCCCATCATGCCTTTTGACATGGCAAGACGCAAAAAAGACGAAGGAGGGCAAGGAGGCAACGGGGAAGTTGGCCTAGAAGCCATATCATGGAGTGAAGGACCCAAATAAATGGGAAAGGGGAGAGAAAAACATGGGAAAGATATCACAGAGAGGTGTGAGGAGCAGGGTGTGCTCTTTGGGATGTCCCAGGGAACAGCAACAAGGAGATGGACTGTTGTAGGACAGTGAAGGGGCATGGACCACAAACTCCCTGTGGGTTTGCTTCTTGCGGAAGACTTTTTTCTGTGGTGGTGCACCTCTGTTCCCACTGCCTCATTAGCCTCCACCGAGGTTCAAAGCCCAAAAACAAACTATGTCCCAACTTCTTTTAGGCAAACTGTTTCTGAAACCCTGTCTGTGGCTCCTGGGAGAAATTCCTGAGTGCTACCAGTGCTCCTCAGAGTCCTCTCCCCTGCTGTGGGAAGCTGCTTGACATCTGAAAAAGGTTGTGAAAAAATGGTGGGGTTTGTTGCGTTCAGAAGGTTTATAATATATTTGTCGCCTTTTCATACTCTTTTATCTCACTTCAGTGTTGCTGTAGTGTCCATAGCTTGCCCCTTTGCCCAAGTCAACTGAAAGCAATTAGAATTGTCGAGCAATTCAGAACTAATTACTGTTACACACAAAACTGCTTTTCCACTGCTGTCTTCAGTTTTGCTGACATTTGCAGCTAATGGGGACAGAACAACAGAGGGCCTAAATAAGTTGTCATCCATATTTTCAGAGTTTAAAATATAGGAGGGCTATTAACTGCTCCTTTGTACCACTTTAATGATTATTTTATTTTATGTTATTTCATTTCACTTTATTTCATTCCATTTCATTTTACTTTATTAACAAGCACTCCAAATGGCTCGCTCTGGGCCAGCAGTCGCAGTCAAGGCTTGCCTTACTGCTGGAGTTCTTGCCAATTGGCCCCCTGCAAGGCAAACCTTTGCCCTCAGCTTTCTTGCTGCAGCACCTCTGAAAGGTCCCAGTCTTGGGAATAACCTTAATGCCTTCAAGACACTATTTCATAGACTAGTTTTGCCCGTAGCTCCCCAGCTGGAATACAGGAGCAGCAGGGCTGGTACAAATGCTGTGGTGAAAGGGGCAGCAAGTGCAGTGGGGTGGCTCTGTGATCAGTTAAGTGTCGCTAATATTTCTAGTAGGTGCTTGTCATGCCTCCTAGGGGGTAAAGGAGGCAGGAAAAGTGCTCTGTGTTTTAGAAAACATGAGGAGCAAGAAGAGGCACTTCACAACTAGCTGAACTGGCAAGGCGCAGGCCAGGTCCTGGTTGCGTGCCCAGGAACAGTGCTGCTCCGAGTCACTGCCAGGGGGTGTTTGTGTGAGTTGCAGTTTGAAGTTAGCTGAGGAAAGCTGGGAGCAAAGATCTTTTGTTTAGATGCTGGCTCAAGGTCTGCCTGGGCTAAAGCTTAGGAAAGAGGTTTAACCCCTCTGGCAGGACACCACCTACAGCCAACCGGAATCACCAGTGCTCTTCTGTGCTACAAGGCAGGGGAAGGCTCTGTGGCCCTGTGTTAATACCCATGGGTGCTCATCTGAACTATTCTTGCTAGAAATCCAGAAGACAGGAGGCTTTAAGGGCCTCTTATTATTGAAACTTGAAGAGCAGTGCTTCCTGTTTGTCCCTTCTACCCAGCACCACACTCTCAGTGCAGCAGAGATAACTCAGCTTGGCACCTCTCCGGACTTTTTCATGTGAACATTAAGCACATGGTTTAAGACTTCCTCACCTCCCAACCTCTCCATCCATCCATCCATCCATCCATCCATCCATCCATCCATCCATCCATCCATCCATCCATCCATCCATCCATCCACACACCGTTTGCTGGAGGGAGCCGCTGCTCATGTCCTCCAGCCAGCAAAGTACAGTTGGAGGTGAGATCTGTTACAGTTTCAGATTATAATTGATCTTTAAAGTGCACACTTAATGCTGCTAAGTGCACACTTAATGCTGCTAACCCACTTCAAAAAGAAGCAGTACCTTCCAACTACCCTCCTCCACAACATCTGAGAGCTTTACTGCACTCTTATTTTCCCTGAAGATTTGTTCTACAGCCTTATAGATGTGCTGAGCATTTTAACCCTCCTGGATTTTCAGGGTCTCCCATCTTAAGAAATCAGCTGCCTGAAACACAGCCAAACCTGTTGGCATATCTCCCGTCCTTCGCTTTGATGGATCTGCTCAGCTTGTCCCTGCTGCCTTGGATACAGTGGTTCTTCCTAATATTAGGAGCTGTCCAGTATGGGAGCACTGGACCTGACAGCTGTGGGCACTGTGGTCATGAAGGAGCAAACAAAGGCTTTTCTGTTTTGGGGGCTGCCAGGCTGTCAGTCTTTGGGCAGGGAAAGGATCACTTGCTGTTTCCTTCCCCTCCTCTTCCTTAAAAGAATACAATACTCCATTTTAAATGTGCAAAACTTACCTTCCCCCACTACAACCGAGCATCTGGGAACTTAAAACGGACTCCCCTCATAAATAAGAAGAAGCAGCTTGATTAGTTTTATGGCAGCAAAAGTGGGTTAATCGCTAAAACTGATTCTTATGCTGCCATGGTTCAGATAAATGGGTTTAGCACAGCAAGCAGCCAAGGGCACGCATTAGTGGCTCCTTCTGCAGCAGAGAGAGTGTGCTCAGCGGATCAGCCCTTGGAGGCACCAGCCTGCTGCCTGTGAAGATGGTGGCTGACTTCCTGCTGACTTCAGTGCAGCTGAGATTGTGCTGCAAATAAGTATATCTGCTTCCAAAGGGTACAAGAGACAGCTCAAACATGAGTGAGCTTTTCTTGTATCTATTATGATCTTTTTCCTCTATCTCTTCCATGAATTTCCACAGCATTAAAGTTTCATTAAAAGGAAGTGATTTTAAAATTGCATTTACCTAGAGCCTCTGCCCATTTGCAGTCATATTGCCACATAAAATGCATGTGTATTCTCAGCTCCTATTGGAAAAAAGCTATCTGGGCTTCAATTGTGGCATCTATAGCACCTGAGCACAGCAATAGCCGCTCTGGCTCTACCTATGCATGCCCTAGGTCAAAAGCACCAGCAACTGGTAGCCAGCACCAGCTGACTGTTTGCAGCCTAGAGCCAAAGACAATTCAGGATAATTTTGTAAGTCTGGATGCAGGACTTGGACTATGTTAAATGAGCAGGTGTAGTCTGCATTTGTTCACACAGCAGTTGCAGCAGGGAATGTGAAGCCAAGGAGGGAAACGGGTATCACCTCCCGGGCAGGAGGGAAAACGCACAAAGGCTTGGTGTAGTCATTGGAGTCTAGAGTTTGGCCAAAATTCTAGGGGGAAATCTTTGAAATATAAAACATATTGAGGTTTTTTTTTTGATTATCAATCTGTGGCTAGCATTAGTTAAAGCTGTTGGTAAATTATTGGTAACCAAATATTTGCAAGTATTGTATTCCAGCATATTGCTACAAACCCTTCAAAAGCAGTTTTATGGGGTAATGAGAAAATGAAAGATAGATTTCCATTTCTTGAGTGAATAACTATGAGAGCTTATCTAGAACAAATACTTGCATAGATGGATAAAGGATTTGATTTCTGACATTTCATGTGCAGCAGTGGCATTCACTCCTGCACAGCAGACTCACTATTTTGGCATTCACTCCTGCACAGCAGACTCACTATTTGTGTGCCTCATAAACACAGCAGAAACTCATCATGTTTTGGTGCTTATTGGTTTTGGTACTGGCTTCTGTGCTGTTGTTATTTATCCATTGCTCTGGCAAACTCTCACCTCAAACGCATTAAGATGCAAGAAATTATTAAGTTGTGATTCTCATCTCTTGTCAGTTCACCACTGAAATAGCCGTCTTTCCAACAGCGTGCTGCACACTTGAGAGGCTTTCCAACTAACCCTGGAGATCTCACCAAATCTGCACAGGTGGCTGTCAGACAGCCACACCACCCTCCCCTTCTTCACAGAAAGCACTAACTGAAATCTCTGCTTACTGACTACAGCAAACAAGCCATTTCAGGTGCATGTGGAAGAGAAAAGCCATTTGGTGAGTTTTCACTTCAGCAAAAAGCATTCACACCAGCTACAACCCTTAGCTCTGCTCCCAAGCCCTGCACAGCTCTTCCCTCATCCCCTCCTCTCACAGTGCCAGTGCTGAGCAGGGAGATGCTGTGTATATCTTCTGTCAGAGCAGCTCTCCAGGCTGGTGGGAACTGACAGATGGTTGCTCTGAAATATTTCCAAAAGAGGGAAGGAACACGAGCCTCTCAACCCACTGCAAGTCCCTTGTTATGGCTGCATCCATAAGGAAGCGTGCTTGAACAAACCAGGGAAAGCAAATGAAGTAAAGAGAAGAATGAGGTTCAAATAGGTCTCAAATCAGAGTTCTCAATGCAATTTTTTGTGTAATCTGTTTCCATTCTCTTCCCCAGTTGCTCAGCTATTGCCCAATTTATGAGGGGAGCAGACCTAAGCAAATGAAAAGCAGAAAGCCTTAGGAATTTTTCTAGGAACCAATGTTTCTCTTTCAGCCATGGCATTCAGATTTCTTATTTCTTCATTTGCCATTTGGTTGAAAGGAGTAAGCATGTCCTAGCAACTGGCACTGAACTGGGGAGACCTTGTCTCGGTGCCTGAACTTCTCATTGTTTAATTGCAGGAATGCTGGTAACACTGTCAGATGCCTTGGGGGTCACAGGGACTCTCTCCCAGGTGGCCCTGGGACAGCATCACACTGCCAACAGCTTTCAGAAGTGCAGGCAGGAGAAACAGTGGCAGGTCCCAGTGTAAAGGGACCTGTAACAAACGTGGTGCCTCCCCACCTTCCCAGTCTCACACACAAAGGGGAGGGCAGGGGGTTGAGGGAGGCTGTGGTAACTGTGAGGTCCCTATGAAGTGACATTTACAAACCTTTGCTAGAACTTGGTCAATAAATACATTGTCAGGACCACTAGCATCAACCTGCTCCCCCTGTAAGTAACATTTGTGCTCCCTGATACATGTGTATTCCTGCTAACAGGCTACATGGCTACTGGCCAGAAAAGGCCTCCATGCAGGTTTCCAGCAAACAGTCTGTGCACCAACCCTTTTCCTCCCACCTCCCTCATTCTGTAGGTAAATCTGACTGGATGAGAGAGGGCTGACAGAGCAGAGGAAGAGCGTGAGGCTCCACCATTTCTACTCAAAAGCTCTTCTTCCACATGCTCATCCTCATCTCCCCAGCTTTCTCTCACACATTTCACACAGGTTCAATACCCTGACATTCACGCTTGCAAGTTTTCTTGTAACATCCTCCATACGCAACACCACACTACATCATGGATTCCTCTTGGAATACACCATTTGCTGGAGCATGTTTAGCTCCAGCTATAGAGAATATGGGGTGGCCATGCATAATGTATGCAACACCCACGTTCAGGTCAAGCATCCAGACAGCAGCTCTTGCTGAAATCAATCCTGTCTTTAATTGAGGCACCATATTGCACACTCTTCTGAGAAAGAGGTTCTGGCCCCAGTTCTTCACTGCCTCCTATTTTTGGGCAAGCAAATGGGTGCATCTCAGCATATTGCACAACACTCATTCCATCCTGGGAATGTAGTTACAGCGGTTCCTGCTCTGCTCACGGCTGCACAAACTGTGCATGGTGTGCTGTGTGAGGGACAAAGTGTGTGCACTGGGGTGGAGGGTCAGGTTTGGGGCTTTGAGATCCTCCAGCACACCTGCAAGACTGCCTGCTGGCAACCTGGTCCTGATCTGGGCTATCAGGGCAGGTCACGGCCGCACAGAAATGTGACACCAGCCCCGTTCCTAGGGTCTGTTGAGCAGCTGACACAGCTGCAGGTAGGTGGGAGTCAGGGAAGCATCCTTCAGCTGCAGGACTCTGCTGCAGCATTAATAGTATTGCTGCCCTCAGTTAAGGCTGGTTTTGCTGCTTCAGGGTGAAGCATCCTTACCCTGTCCACACTGCTGCTGCTTTCCTTCTCTCCTCTAGGCTGTTGGTTTTCCATGTAATAAAGACTCCCCCAGTTTGTCCCTTCCCAGCACTTTCCCTGGCCCTCCCTTATCCCCTGCACTGCCAGGATTTCTAGATTGCTGATGAAGGAGGAGCTTTAAAGGCTCCATGTCCCTACTGAGTGCTTTGCCTCCCAGTAAGTCTCAACTAATTTGAAGTGGATATGGAGCTATTACAGCCCAGAAAAAAAGGTTGTTAGCAGGAAAGGAGAGATGAAGGACAAAATACCAAAACATCATGCTTTTCTAGCCTTGGGAGATACAGAGATGTCACAACTCTTTGGGAACAGTATTATGCCCCTGACAAAAGCTGTTTGAGCTTCTCTTTCTCATTTTTAAATGATATTAAATGGCATTCACTCTCTCTCCTCAGGGTACATTCTGGATAATTCATATCTCACTGTAAACCAAAAGCATTTCCACTAATCTCAGCAAAGACTGACTCAGTGGAAAGTAGGATTTTTGACCAGATAATTAGGGCATGAAAAATAGGGGGATCGTGAGGCTTCAAAATTTTTCTCCAGTATTTTTGCAATAATCTCTCCGCAAAAATAAACATGCGGCAAGGGAATCTGCTTTAATAATTAACTAAACCCTGCCCTATGTAAAAACTATGCTGATACCTAAATTAAACAACCAAAAGTCACTCTTAGAGTGGCTATTTTGTTACACTGATATTTGTGATGATAAAATCATGGACTATTTCAACACCTTGTAGTGGTCCTCATTGGCAGAGATTTGAAGGTGCCTTTTTATAACTAACAGTACAAAACACCAGACTGCTCAGTTTTTAGCCATGTTACCATCTGAAAACAGACTTACACAACAACACTGTCACCCACATCCTTCTTCTCCCACTCCTATCACCATCGGCTGTATCACCCAAATTTAAACCAACTGAAAGGGGAGGAAAATAGAATGTGAAATGTATTGAGTGCCTACATATTTCATTAAATGAGTGGAGAAGATAAATGCTATTAAGGACCTCAGCTTGCTGCACAGGGTGAAGGGAAGGCTGGAATGGAGATGACATTTTCTAGATCTAGGAGGGTCCATGCTGAAACTCTGCCTGTACATGAACCCACAGGAACAACATGTCTGTGATTTCATTGCTCAAGCTTTGATGTCTCTGTGCATGGCTTTCTCCCCATCCCATTTAACATTTTAGTTGAGAAGGCATCTCCTAATGTGGGCTATAATCTCTATTATTTCCACAGATCACCGAATGGGACCATAAACAAGTGAGTTCATTCATCTAGGCTTCTGTTCCTTCACTTTCCTCCCCCCTCAGCAGTAAAAACTCTTTCCTCCCTTTCCTACTCCAGAGAAGCATAAACACTGCTAACATTATGAGCAACCCTCATTTACCACCTCTCTTCAATCCCAAATATATTTCTATGCTTACAACAGAAATACTCCAAATACTCTCCCTGCAGGTCCCCTCCTACAAGATAAAGTAACTGAACAAGTGGGCACATCCTTGCACAGACCATGTTGTTCAAGTAGGTACATGCTTATGCTATGGGCCTTTGGGGACCCATCCTTTACAGACTAAGTGCATTTTATGTGATGCTTATACATGTCAGCACTTCGCACCTCCTCCCCACATGCCCCTGCATTAGTTAGCTCGGGTTGGTAATTCACCATTGCTTTGACATCTGGCAGTACAATCAAAGCAGAATCTCACTCACCGAGGCTGCAAGGTAAGCAGATCTGTGTTTCCCTGTAGCTTTGTCACCTCATCATGTTTCACAGCAGAAAGTTCATTGCTGCCCCTGTGACAAGGCTCTTCTGCTACTGAGGGGATGGTTTCATACCAGGATTGCTCTGGCAGCAAAGCCAGTCCAAAAAGCTTGTCTGAGTTCAAGCCCCCACCCACAGATGCTTCACCGCATTCAGGTGTGCTAACTTAAATTTTTCCAGTGGTTATGCCCTCAAACTTTTTTTAAGTGGATTTGCTTCTGGAAAGCTGTAATGTAGCATGTCACAGAGATTTAACTACTCTTGCCAAGCAAGTAAGAGTTCCTCTTACACTACACTATAAAATACTAATGCACACACAGCGAAGCCTGGACGTTAAAAATAATTACCACCACCACCACAAAAAAAATGATGTAATTTTGTATGTTTTGGATGGAAGAGGGGCTGATGAAGCTTCTATTAAATTAGAGTTTATTCCTATGCTTCTAGTAAATTAGGGTGTATTTCTATGCTTCTTATTCTGTAATAAGCTACATTTATTTCCAGACCAGAACGTGCACACAGGAACTTACTCTGCCAAGCACAGAATGAATGAGAGGGACATGAGAGGATCTAAGAAGGACTCAGCTCAACTTTTCACACTGCGTCTGTTCATAACTGCATTCAGTGGCTCTAAGTCACAAGATGCAGTTGTCCATCAGCACTTCCACACCTGACCCTGCCTCAGGAGCTCTGTGGTCAATGACCCCAAACAAGACAAATCCTTCACAGAAATACAAGTCAGTGGGGGAGTGAGGACACGTGTAAAGCAGTTCTGTATCTGAAAAGTGAGTTGTTGGGATCTGTAATCCCTTTTGTTGGAAATGAAATAACTGTTTCAGCAATAGAGGTTTTATCATACTGTATGAAAAAAATCCCAAAACAACACAAAACAAAACCTTGAAATTATATCAGAAAACCAAAGCTAGATAAATTTTAAATTTCCACCATTGCCAGTCTCTCTTGGGATCTAGCTGATTTTATTTCCTTCATCTTCTCCAACCCTGCTATGTATTATTTCAGTCAATTTGATGTTGTGCAGTGTAGTATTCCCACTAAAGGGTAGGAGCAGGCTCTTATATTTGCTATATAATTGCCAGTCACAGCTCTGTGTTTTTCCTGCTTTTCATATTATCTGCTGCCCATGCTTTGGATTTCTTTCCCTCTCTTTGTTCCCAAATGCTGCAAGTACAAACTAGGTATCTGTAAACTTACAGCCATTCCTTCATTTACAGAGCAGGCACCAACACATCTCTGAGATCTGCCTGCAAGCATCCAAGGAAAAATCAATTCCAGACATACTGTATCAATTTCAGCACCACGTACAAACTAGCAGAGTTTAAATCTCTTAGCTTTTTAAGTCTTGCATCAACTCTGCCTTTCTCTTGCATAGACACAAAGGCACAGTAATCTTCCCAGATTTGAGGGAGTTTCATCCAAGTGTGCATCTGTCTAAAGAAATTAAATAAATGCGTTTCTCCCAATTTATATGTTTTCTGAGGAAGGGGGAAGATGTGATCGCTTGATTCTGATACTTCTTTACCTTAGTCCCACATTCTCTGAGGGAATCACAATGGAGTAAAGGCTTAATTTTGTTCTCATTCAAGTCAATGAAAAAAATCCCATTGGTTTAAATTAGAGCATGAGTGATCTTAAAATATGAGTAAGAATTGTACAACCCAGCTTTCACTGGGTTAGGCTTAAAGAATCTCTCTTAAACCACAGTCCAATACATACTCACTCAAGTTCCTCATGTGCAAAAATACTTGTTTAACAAATGAAGCCCCAAACCCTGACTCACATCTTCCTTAACTGAACTCCTACGGCAGTACTGTAAATATTACCTAGGGAGTTAGAGATTTGTTCTTTCACCCCTATAGCACCATCACATTTTCCCTTCCCTTCCCTGGGGCTTCTCCTCCCCAAGCCCCTATACTTTGCCTCGTGCCTTTATAGAAATAGCAAAAGCAATAAACTTTCGTTTCCCTCTATAAACACTATGAAACTGCTTAATTATTAAAATGTCTGTGTTGTTTCACTGGAAGGAAAAAGTCAAGCTCTGCATGTTCTAATTGTTTGTTTTCTTCTCAGTTTCCTTGGCATAGGTTTCTTTTTTTCAGTATAAGCTTAAGCAAACATTTCTCCAGACTCAGCATTCAAAAAGTTCCTGGTGAATTAAACCAGATGAGACTCAACAACCTGACTCTTTCAATGCAGACATGATGAGGGGAGGTGATTTCATTTTATGGTAAGATGTCCACAGGACATCTAGGAATCTGGAAGTGGAAGAATACAGTTTGCCTTTTAAATTCCAAGACCTACAGTCAAAAACCTTGTTGAATACTGTAGCTGAGCTACAGGTAATGTATGTTCTAATCAAGATGCAGCTGATGCTGTAATAAATTGTGGACCATGAGATCTTTATGGCTGCCAGGCCCTCGCATGGAGCATTCAGCACAACAGCAGCAGCGCAGAGAGGCTGTGCAGGCAGGGCTGCCTCCCTTGCCTCACCACGAGCACTCCTCACAGCAGTGATGCAGGACATGGCTCCTATCTGGAGAAGCATCCTCCTGTCAAAGAGCTCAGGCTCTTACCCCTTGTCCCAAATCACTCCTGCCCATGCTGGGAGCTGCCCACGGGAGCTGCAGGCAGGAGAGAGCTCTCACTTCCCTCTCTTGAGGAAAATTGTCATCACTAAGGTTGAAGCTCTCTTTCTCTCTGGGTTTTCTAGGCCACTCAGGCTCTGCCCCAGCAGATGGGCAGCACAAACATGGTGATTCCAACATATCTGAAGACAGCATATGCAGGGGATTTGAGTGTGCTTCATGGCTTCAGTCCACGTGTCAGCCAGCCTGGGAGGGGTTCCAGCCACAAACAAGTTCAGGACAAATGGCCAAAGTCTTTTTTCAGCCTGGAGAAAGTTGGCTTTGTGAAACATGCCCAGTGAAACCTGCACATATGGTAGCTTTAGCTGCAGAGGACTTCATGTGCATAATCCGCCTTCCTGCACTTCTGTCGGTGACAGCTGGGAGGTCATTGTAATTATCCTGAATTTGGATGCTGAGCACTTGTCTGTTTGGGGGAAGAGGGAAAATCTGTTTGCAAATGGCTTGTAGCTTAATGTCTTCAAAGTGTGTCTGCCCCTTCTCGCTTATAAGGACTGTGCACTGGCAGATCAGGCATAAGGTTAATGAAGTGGATACTCATCTACTCGAGGTTTTGTTAAAGCTGAGTCAGTAAACCCAATTAGTCAGCAGGATGTCCAAGCAGGATTAATTTGGGATTGGAAATAGGCTGGTAAAGAAATTCCGGGTGTGTTTCTTCCCCTCTGTCAGTGCTGTTCGAAGGTTTCGTGCATGTGGGATGTGGTGTGATCAAGTGCCTAGTCCATGAGGGAGGTTCTCAGCAGTAAGTGGAATGAGATATGTTACTCTCTAAGCTGCAAGGGAAAACAGAAGGAAGGTCACTTTGTTCATTCTTTGCAATGTTTACTTGCTATTTTATCAGAACTGCTGATCCATTCCATATTAAAAAAATTATTTATCTGTATTCTAACTAGGACTCTTGATGACACTGGGGAATTCTAAATTAGAGAGAGACACACTTAAGGGATCATAGAGTTTCTCAGCATGAGAGCTGAGTCCAGTCAGTTATTTATCAAGTAGCACTCAAAAGATACTAAAAGAAGCCCAGAAAGATCTGGATTTAAGGCCAAGAAGACAGCAGAGTTGTCCTGATCCTATATACTAGAGACAGAGCACATCAACCTGTGTACACAACTCAGGTTATAGCAATGCAAATTTTTCAGGATCAAGAATCTTTGTGATTGGTGGCAATCAGAGTGATCTGTGCACAGCACACACTTCCAAGTATGTTCCTCAAAACCACACTTTTGTGTCAGCCATTCCCCTGGAGGGCAGTAGCTGGAGGACCTAAGGGGACTGACACCACAGGTCAGAAGCACTGTGGTGTTTCACAAGCAACTCCCAGTGTGGCAGGACCTCCTCTACCCAGGACTTTCTCCACATAATGATTAGACTTCCCAGGAAAGTACAAACAACAGCACAGCACAGTGACCTCTCTGAGAGAACCCAGCACTCTCTGCTTCAAAATTTGTCCTTAAAATGTACAATACCTTTGGACAAAGCAAAATGGGGCTTCGTACCTGTGTTTAACTCTGCTCCTACTCATAGTTACTAAAGGTCCTTCAAAGGGGATAATGGTACCTGCTCTCAGCTGTGCAAGCTTACTGTGCAAGCAAGGAGCTGTAACATGGAAGAGCAGGATGGCATAAGGAGGTGGGGTTTTTTATTTGTGACTTGTTTATGACCACTACAGCTAATTTAAATAATAATTGTGTTTAGACTGAATGTGTTGATGTTTTGCTCTCTTAAACCCAGAGGGCATTTTTAGGATGTCTAACACACTATTTCAATGCCGCAATACCAGTTTCTTTAATGAATCGATCTCATTCTCTCTGATGATAGAATCATAGAATGGTTTGGGTTGGAAGAGACCCGAAAGATCATTTGTTTCCAAACCCTCCACTTTCCACTAGACCAGGTTGTTCGAAGTCCCACCTAAACTGGCCTTGAACACTTCCAGGGATGAGACATCCACAGCTTCTCTAGGCAACCAGTTCCAGTGCCTCACCACCCTCACAGTGAAGAATTTCTTCCCTATATCTAATCTAAACCTGTGTTCGTTTGGTTTCCAGTCTTTATCCCAGAGTAGGGATAATGACTCCCAGAGTAATAGGCAAAATCAGAAGAATTCCCTACAAACCGTTTACCATCTGTCAAATAGAGCTATTTTCCGTAAAATCTGAAGAGGTACAAAACTGTAAAGAACAGACTTATAGTGAACTATTGTTCATACTTGGGAGGAAACTTTCTGGGTTAGCACAAGGCTTTAGAAAACAGAGGCCTGAAACACAGCTCTCAGCTCTGATCTCTTCCTGCAACAGCCCCTGGAGGAAAGTATCATTTATGAAGCATTGAGCCTGCAAGTTACGTGAGCCATGTTGTATGATCTGTGTGTTCAAGAATGGGCTCACTTTTCACATATGTGTGATGCCGCAGGCTGCTCTTAGAGAAGCAAGTGACACTCGTCGACCAAGATGATTCAGTGTTTCTGCTTTCCAGGTCTTGCTATTGTGCAAATACGAAAGGATGAAAAAGGTACAGGATACAATGTTTATTGTGCACTGGAGTGAAGCTCTTCCCAATCACACAGCCAAGAGTGAAGCTAAATTCAAATGAAAAGCAACTCATTTCAATGAAGATAAATTAAAGTTTGCAAGAGATAACATTTCTCAGAGAATGCAGCTGAGACAAATGATTTCCTCATCATCTTTGGAAGGAGAAGGCCACTTGGGAAGAGGTGAGTGAAAATTAGTCAAGAGTGCCTGTCCAACAGCCCTTCACAGGGAACTGGATCAGATTCAGCTTTGGTGCATGAAAAATAGCAAGAGCCGGGCATTATGTCAGCTGCCCTTTCTCCCTCCCTGACATCAGGGGATTCTCTGATACCAAGTATAAGCCCTTCTCCTAAGAATAATTATCAGGTACATAACCCTATGGACTCTTCCAAATACTTTAACTCTTTAAGTGCATAAGGTACCATCACTGGGGCTGACAAGATGGAACCACCCGTGGAGAGCTGACAGGGCTAAGCCCATTCCAGTTTCTGCCAGTTTGTGCTCCACCCAGCCTTCTCATCACATGCACCAGTCAATGGCCATGCCAAAGCAGACAAATGCCTCTCATTCATTAGCTGGGAAATGCAAGGACACCAATTCCCATTGTCTGGACCATAAAGCACCAGGAAATGTACCAAGGATGACCTGGTCTGCTGGTGCTTTTACCAGCAGTGCCATATGAAACCCTCAGAGAGATGGAAGGTTAGAACAATCTTTTGCAACTGCTGCCTGTTTTTGGAAGGCTGGTAGCCAGGTCTGGCTGGCAGCTTATGGAAATGGGCATGTGTGGTACAGAGCCCAGCAGCAGATGCTGCAGGGAAGGGGCCACTTGTGCAGGTGACAGGAAAAATGCCCAGGGGTCGACTGGAAGAGCAAGGTGGCCTGTGTGCATTAAGGGTGAATGAAGTGGGAGAACTTTTTAAATCATTATAATGCATTTCCCCTTGAACAGAAGTTTCTCATTAAGCAGAGGAAATGGAAATGGAATTCGAGATGAATTTTGAAACCATTCTTATCCATAATAATGCAACAATAACCAATAATCCTATTTCTTGTTGTGCTTGCCCCACATCATGATCTTACTTGGCACATCTACTTTTTGGAGCCTTGTGTCTAATGTTATTTAAATAGTGTTTAGGGCTCTGAACACATTAGGTTATTGCATCAAGTCCCTAGCTACTTTAAACTAGTATTAATTCAGGACCAGTATGAGGAAGAACTGAGGATTGAGTCTGTTTTTCAAAAGGAAAAATCTCTTGGACAAGTCTAAGCAGAGCACTCTTCTGCTTAGAAAAAGAGACTAAACCCCCAATTAAACCACCAAAGAGCACATGCAGCCCTAGTGACCTCCTGGGAAAGACTGTGAATTGAAACTCACCTGTGTGTTGTTTATCCAGGAGTGATTATGTAAATGAAAATGCACTTATTTTTCTCTGCTGCTTTTCTAAAGATCTCATATAATTACCAATTTTGTTTGAGATAGCATTTGATAGCATCTAACAGCTGAACAACCCTGATTGGCACCTCTGATTACAAGAAACTAGACAGGGTGGGAAACCTGAAGATTTGCTTTAGAGAATTTATTCTTTTTATGCTTGATCCAAAGCCCACTGCAGTCCAAAGGAAAGTTTCCATTTCTTTAAGTTTTAGTTCAATACCTCTGCCAATAGCCATTTAGTCACAACGTGACTACTAGCATATGTAATCAAAACAAGTCTTACAACTAGATGCTAGACAGTATTTGTGGACAGCAGGGGCTCAGCACGGACTTTCACACTGGAGAAAGGCTCTCTAGGTCACTCCTGAGGTACTTTGGCAGGATAAAGAGTAGTAAAATGAGTGCTTAAATGGTGTTGTACATCTGGCACATTTTGGCCAGACAGATTGATTCATCAATGACCTGAACACAGCAAACTTTCCCCTAACAAAGCCTGAATCTGATATTCCCTGCCTGGACCTACAGTAACTTGGGAATGCAGGTTGTTACAGCTTAGACATGTAGTCTCTGAAAAAGAGAAACCTGCAGGCGGGCAGCTTTTGTTACAGCCATTTAAATGGATTAATTCCTATACAGACAAAGTTGGTTGCTCTGTTTATCCTTCACCCGCCCCGTCCTGTTTTTATGTCTATTATCTTACTTCCTGCACTCCCAGTGGAATAGAAATCAAGCATCTCCTTGTTAAAATTCAGAGCTAAGAATTTTGACATCCTCTATGCAATAAGCAGCTTTATTTCAGATTGCACATAGCCTACATTTTGCACCATAGACAGATTTACAGAACAAAGCAAGACATATAGAAGCCAAATAAAAGATGAAAGGAGCAGGGTGAACCTCACAGGCACTGGGGCTTTTGGGTAGAAGGTCTGCCATGACTAGATTGGCCTTGTGGTCATCAACAGAACAGGGTTTTTAGGTTTAGGGGTTTTATTAGACTTTTCCCAACGCTAACAACAGTATACACACAACTGAGATCTTGATTTTTGTATAAAATGACTAACTAGCACTGTTCACATCTTTAGAAATGTTCCTTAATGTATAGAAATTTGTAGGTTAGAAAGGAAACAAGACTCAGGTGGCCTGGATCATGAGCTGAATCAATTAACCTGGGGTAGATTTCAGGGGGAGAGAGAAGTTGCTAGTGAATTAAGTCTGTTTTGGAAGAAAGGGTGTCTTGTTTATTTTTTATATTGGGTTGGGTTTTCCCCCCCATGCTGCTGGTTGTTGTGCAAATGAAGCTTTTCACGCTCTTCCTGGCTTATTGCATTACTGAGGATAGGCTTGGAACACAAGCAGATTTGTTAATTTTTTAAATTTATTTTCCATGCACCGTGCTTTCTGACTGTATGTGTGTTTCCATGTAAATTGTTTATGGCAGTTCTTCTTTTGCATGAAACAAAAACAAGTACCTGAATGGTTATAGTGGTTTAGCTTGGCCCAGGTTTTTCTAGTGGGGGGGGCCACAAAGATGGCTCCTCTGTGAAGCTTCTCGAAGCCTTCACCATGTCCAGCTCTGAGGTGATGGACATGCTGCTGGCCAAGCCTGGGCCAATTAGAGATGCTGGTTACGCCTCTGTGAAAAACATATTTAAGAAGAAATCAAAACAATGGGTGCACGCACTTTTCCTTAGCCAGAGGAGGAGGAGTAGGTGAGAGTATGTGAGGGAAAACAACATGGAGAGACCAAGGTCAGTGGAGAAGGAGGGGGAGGGGGAGCTCCAGGCGCCGGAGCTCTGCAGCCTCTGCAGGCCGTGGTGAGGCCCATGGTGAAGCAGGGGGTGCCCCTGCAGCCCATGGGGGCCCACGGGAAATGCTGAGATCC